>JASDQU010370984.1:7890-36799 GCA_032191745.1 Picea mariana
CAAGGTAGAGACGATTCGGGACAATTGTCTGCTTATTGATCAAGTATTAGAAAACTTATCTCTCAGAGAGAGAGAAGCTGGAGCAGCTCAGGTCGCATTTCAAAAGGCTGTAATAGCTACAACAAACAGTGAATCGACAAATAGTTCCGATTTTTCCATTTCAGAACAGACCCGAGGTAATATTTTGTTGAAAGAATGGGAACACAGCATATCAAAAGGCAAATTGCAAGCCAAGAAGGTAAGGAAATCCTGTGAAGAGGCTTTCGGTTCTATAGATGGAAATCTATTAGGCATTGATAGCGAGAGTAATGCTGAGACACTGAGCCAAATGAATATGGTGAAACTCTCGCTTGATATAAATGAGAAAGAAGAAAGAGATTTGACCTAAGTCTTAGAAGTAACTCTGGCAGACATAGTTCAAATAGATAAATGGATTATTAAACCAAGTATGCAATTGTGCATTAATGACACCTTAGACCGATAGATGGAAGAAAGGTTGCCACAATTAGTCAGAGATTGTTACATTTTTGAGGCCAATTGTCAAGCAGAACCTTCAAGGTTGATATCTCGGCTGGTGGAAAAATGTGTCACTTGTACCAAGCATGCGAGAGGACAGGCTTCTGATACCGAATAAAGACATAGAATAAAGAAATGAAACGATTGATCTCCTTCTCGTTGTAACTGAAAATCTTGGAACGATTGGGATTCCATCATATGTAAATTTGTATAAATATACAATAGAAGGAAGGAACAAAGGCTGGACCTTTTTGGGTCGATTGTAATAGAGATTTTCCTTCCTTGAGAGTTAATTCAAAGCAAATCCGAAGATTCTCGATTCCATCAAGACTGTGTTATGAGTTTGTTTCCTTGTATTTCATATTTCATATTTCATTTCATATATGTACCTGATGAATGCTTCACTATAATTTAGTACAACCTCTACTATAGTGAATAAATTCTAGTTTTCTATATTGTTTACCGTTTTTCCTCTGTACCGGCTATCAGCAGGTATAAGACCAGTGAACACTTTAGATTTCTATATATATTTTATGCTTCATCAGGTTATTTCTTTATCTTTTTCTTCTTCTGTTTATAAGTGAGATTCTCCCTTGATAGGAGCCTTACATGATAGACAACTTAATGTTTTCTTACACCTCACACACATTTATTTAAATATAACTCAGTTACGGGAAAGGGCCTTTGGTTTGCACCCTATTTTCATTACCTGAGCTATAAACTCTCCTTTATACGACCGAAATCGAGACAACATCTAAAAAGTATTGAGATTTTCTTATTATTCTGTTCCTCTATGATTGTCCCTGTGACAAGACAAATTAATATTGAACCCGGACTATCAGATCAAACACATATTGCCTTGAATCTTTTTGATACTATTCTTAAAACAACCACTACCTGGGTCGAACTGGAATGTTCGTGGGCAGCGATTGAAAGGGACATAAACATCCAATAACAGTTGGAAGCTAGATAACCACCTAGAAATCAACCCTAGCTTCCCTTGCCGAAGGTTGACATTTCTTCCTTCTCTACCCCTTACTCACTTTTGAATGCCTAGACACTGTACTTCTAAGCCTTAAGTACAGACTCTGGAACAACATGAGGGATAAGGATAGACCCTCCGATTTTAAAAGTTTAAGCTTGGTAGCCTTCAATGTCCTTAGCTTTTCCATTTGCAAGCCACTTAACCCCGAACTCTATGCCATCTAAAGAAAAAACTTCTTCCTTTGCAGGGACAATAGGAATGGTCTCCATGGCTTTAAGGAACTCGTAAAGAATTTTAAGGTAGGAATTCCAGTCCCTTAAGGGAATTCCATTATTTTCTTTAGTATTACGGTTTAGAATTTGGCTCCAGACCTTCTTAGGATCCAACTAATATAGTTTTGAAAGTTGCTCTTGCCTTTCATTGATATAATACCTTTTTTACCTTTTAATTAGGGATTTTTACATATTGATCTTATCGAGTTTAAATGACTCATTAGAAGCATCCCTAATGGATTTCTTAACACTTTTACATTATTTATCATACCAAGGGTTGGTCGTTGTTACAAGGAAAATATCTCTATGGCTAGGGGAAAACCACAACAGATGGATATGACTACAGAAATCAACTCTAATCTCAGGTATGCTATATAAACAAATATACTAGCAAGATAAGATAAAAGGCCTACCTCGTCCATATGTTCGATGAAGTCCACTATTGAGCACTTGACTCAAAGAAATACACCTGCAAATTGTCCTCAACAACCAAGAAACACAAGCATATGGTGATACTGTATAATGTTAGCACATTCAATAGCATAATCCATCAACATTCATAACAAATATGCCCATGGAATAACAATTCAAATATTTGCAAGAAATTAATTAGACGAGAAAAGAGTATTTCTATTATAATGTAATCAACAGAAGTGAATGAATTACAAACTTCCATGCCAGCATGGTTCATAACCAAGAAACTAAGTCCCTTCCAACTGGGCCTCCACCACTTCAATCCTCCACCAAAGGCAAGCTCATATAAGAGAGACAATGAGGTTCTCAATCATGTAGGGAAGAGTTTGGGGGCTGAACAATGTGTTCAGAATTAAAAGGACAAACAGATGCAAACTCAATATGAAGTGAATAATTTCTCCAGAGTAACTTTGCTCTCAAAGTTGAATTCTTCTCCTCTTTTCCATAGCTCGGATTTGGCCTATTTGTAGCCTTCAAGTGGAACTGAAGGGTCAAGTCATAACATTTCCAGTATATGGAAGGTCAAGGATCATGGATCTCGTGATGTGACATGGAAACCCGACACCATTTTTTAATTTTGGACACAAATCCCGATGTACACGGGCTGTAGTGGTGCAACGTGCGAATACACATGTTGTACTATAGGTAGGGCATGCATATGTGGAAAAATAATGTTTTTTAGCTCTAGGATTTGCAAAAAGAGACTTCAAGTCTGCATAGGGAAATAGAAAAAGTCCTTCTATGCAAGTTTGCATAGGGTGGGACAAACCTTGCTATAACAGATGCCCCCTAATGTGTAAGGTCAGAGGAGTATCTGCGATGGACGAAATACATTATAAGACCCAGAAGTGGAGTAATAGGGACCAAGAAGTGGAGTAATGGGGACCCAACTAGAAGAACTAATTGCTCATTACAATCTATACCGACTTTGCACACATGATTGCCAATTTGAATTACACTGTAGATCCATGTGAAAATATACCAAACAATTGTCCATGGCCATGAATAGGCAATAAAAAGGTGGCTAGATGCCAAAGGCTATCATAGTCATGAAGAAGGCCTAGTCAAACCAGTCTCAAAATCAATCTGAAGATATCTATATACAATGAAGTACAATCTGATCTCCCATGATCACTGAAGTCACATAGGTACTGGTCCAATGAAAGGTATCAACAACTCAGAAATATGTGACTATAAACTGATCTCTTTAAGTCTTCTACATAATCCGCCAAAGGTGCAAGTATACATCGTGTGAATAAAGAAGTTGAGGTCGAACATAATGAGACTTCGTTTGATTATTGGTCATTAAGGTATACCATTAAAAAATGTGAGACAACCTACCGATAATGAAAGTAGGTATCAAGGCACCAAGTACATTCTTACAAGTGTGAATAGAGGTGTCTGGGTCGAACACTCGAAGCATCCATCGATCAGGATACATTGATGTATTCCCAACTGTCGATGGCGAGAGAACCTGCCACTAATGATTGAAAGCCTCTAGGTACTCATGGGACTTTGGGTATCGTCTCCAGAATAGATGAGCTGAAGTCGATGGAAGGATACCCACTGAAAGGAGAGCATTAAGGCATCTCTCATCATTCAACACGAGGTACAAAGCAAGAGCTTGATGATTTGGAGGAAATCAAACGAAGAACATGTCCACGAACCAACGACCCTGTGCATCTTTCGCGTGTGCCATATGCAAGCGGTAAACAAAAAAGACCCTATGAATAGTAGCCAATAAGGAAAAGTGATGAAAAAGGTGAGGAAACCACCAATAGGGATAATGGCATCCAAGAAACTGCACGAATACCAATGTGTGAATAGATGTCTTACCGTCAAACAAAGGGGAAACCACTCAGTCAACAACTAATGATGAAATGTCGACTGTTGGGTTTAAGGTTACCTACCAATGAGGAAAGTAGGACCAGGGTGTGCAATAGGACTACAACTTCATGTGATTCTGAGAGACACTGAGAGTATGTCCGACATGCAAAGTCAAGAGTTCTAAGGAATGGATAACACAGGTTGATAGACATCCTTTGAACAAGAGCATGAGACATATGGAAAACTATGGAAGCATAGACTCAATGATGAAACTTTGAGATGCAGGAGGCATCAATCAAACTCTCCATAGGGACTGGAAGAGTAACCAGTCGGGGGAGTAAACTCTCTATAACAATCTCAGCTTCCTAAGGTCATGCTAAACCCAAAATTTTGATGACAAGTGGACTCAAAAATTTTGTGCTTTGTTCAAAGGCGACACAATTTCTACCAATATAAGATAATATTCCCTTCCCTCCCGTCTTTTTTTGTTTTTTCATAGTCAAATGAATGCTATGATACAAAGGAGGAAACAAGTGTCGCAAGTAAACAAAACTAGTTCCAACAGTGGAACATACCTATGCTCAATTCAAGGAGATGGATGTGGGAGATGGACACTCGGGGGGATGTTTCCTCCTGGATATAGGGTGTCAAGATGAAAAGGATATAAGCAAGGCTCTGCTTGGATGATGATGCAAACTGCTAAGGTGAAAGGATTATAATGCAAAAGAGAGAACCAATAATAGGATCAATACTGCAAGCAAGGGCATGAAATGCAATTACAGCTTAACGCTAAAAAATGTCCTTTTTCGTAATCTCAGTCTACTTGGTTTGAAAAAAGGATAAACTTGCACTAAATAGACATCCTTTCAAATCCAATTTACGAGTGTGAAAGAGACAAGTTCACTCGACAATCTTTTCACTTTTTGAAACGAGTTGGAAAAGAGCTTAAATCAAACTCACTTGGGAGTCCTCTAGGTATAGGTCAACATGTTTATGAGTAAGAAATGAGGTTCAACATAAAGTCATGTATTACCTATAAGGGACTTTCGATCCTACGGACAAAAAACTCTGCATGGGCACCAAATGAAGCAGAGGATCTAACTAGGGTACCCATGTTTGGTAAGTCTCTACCATTTGATAACAACACTTCTAGTTGCAGATAGAAGGTTTCGTGTCACTATAAAATGGATTAGTACCTAAGGAATATGAGCATGACAGATTGGATACCTATCCTATATGACGGATAATGAAAATACCTGTCCAAAGTTACGAATAGGCGACATGGCCCTAAAAACCGCAAGAATCCCTGGATAAACTACAAAAACCAACTCCATCCATTGTCGTATTAGTCCATTAGGCCAAAATATTGGACAAAGCTATGCAAAGTGGGTAAAAATTTGCTATAAATAGTAAAGAAAACCAATTTTACTATACCATTTGTATTTTGTACCCAAATAGTGGATTTTGGACCAAATTACCTCCGAACTTCAAATGGTGATTGCGGGAGCTACGAGCGACGGAATTAACAACCGTCTGGACCAGATAACTCATCTTTCTTTCCTCTTTCTTTTCAGTGAATTAAATTATGTAATTAGGTTCCATTTTTAAATTTATTTAGGGTGCAATTTGAAAACTTAGGTGTACACGGGTATGAGTTTATCGTGTCACGTATATGCATGCTTATACGCGGCTGTTTGAAAAACAAACATCGTATAAGCAACCCTATACACGATTTTGTACACTACAACTCATGTATATGTCCATGGAAAAAAAATTTTAGACGTTGCTAACGCAAAAAAAGGTTTGACTCTTGCAGGATGGTGCTAGAGTGGAGAGAAAGAGAACACGAGGAGGTAGATGTTGTAGTGGAGAGAGATCCAAGGGTTCGAATGGCCTTAAAATGATGTGGGCTATACAAGTTTTGGGCTCTCAACGGTATGAGGGCCCAAGTGAGATTGCTATAGTTTCTCATGGATTACTGGGATCCAGATAGTGAGAGCTTCAACCTTGATGGAAAACCATTAAGGATTGAAGTCGAGGACATTTATTTCTTGACGAGATTGTCACATTGGGGTGAGGTGGTCAACATCAAAGATCAGGGAGTTGGGAGTGGCATGAAAATCGAGGAATACATAGTCACTCATTGCATTGTAGGGACCGAGAAGGTCGGGCGCCAACTTCCCATTAGAGCGATAAACAATCTAAGTCTCAAGATTGTTGTGCTCATTTTGACACAGATCACAGTATTGACCTCTTTGAACCAGGCACCGAGGCCACTTATGTTCTACTCAGTGGATTTCTTGAGACCCACAGTGTATGACTGGTGCACCTCACTGATGTCCAACATGAAGAGCCAGCTGACATAATGCAAACAAGGTAGTAAAAGGAACTTCGGGTTCACTTCTATCTTTTGTATCTTTTTCTTCAAGCGAGTTCTAGGCTTGGGACCTAGAGTTGATATTATTCTACGTGGACCTCGCAATCCAGCCATGGCACAGTGGACCGAGGTGATGAGGTGACAAGGGGGAGGTAGGTTTCCAACACCTACAACAATGACTTCTTCTTCTGGTGGAGACGATAGGTGATAGCTCTAGATGAATACCCTTACACAGGGATTGACTTCAGAGGAGATCCTAACATGCCATTACCACCAGGATTCACCTACAAAGACATAAGTATGTCAAAGTTTTTTAAATATTTCATTTTTTTATTATTTTTGTAGAGGAAAACAAAAATGTTTTTGGATGATGGTAAGTACTAATTAAACTTGTATGTGATGCAGACGTAGGTCCACGATGACTAGACGAACTTCCACGACATCATCGGAGGGACCAGGGAGAAGAGGCAGCGAGAGGGGACGCAGAGAGAGTCCTTCAAAATGTGCAGGGAAACCTGTCTTGTTTAACACCGAGGATTCCTATGGTTCAGGTGGAGGATCTGCCAGAGGCTATGCTACGTCAGGTGGTAGGTGTGCCCTGTGCTTGGGTACGACTCTTTCGGCGTCTCACAAACACTCTAGTTTGCTATCATGACACACATCCGATGCCACATGTGTAGATGTCATGACTAATCTATGATCAGCTGTATATGTATATTGAGGGTGTTAACCCCAATTTTTTACTCTAAACATCATATTTTTTGAAATATATATAAAAACATGGTTCTTCGGCTTCACTTATGTTACAATGTGTACATTGATGAAAATGTTTTCTTAGCTTTAGTTATGTGACAAATGCCAATCTAAAACAAAATTAGCATATGCATTAGATACATATTTAGAACTCCTAGGTATGTGATGATAAGTAATAAAATCAAACTGTCGTTCCAAAAGTCATACCCGTAGGAATCATCGGAGTAGAGTAGGGTCATGCACACAGTAACTTCCATTCAATTGACATACTACTAACTGGGAGTCCAGGAGAACCTCTAAAGAGCGAATACCATGTGAAATGGCATCACACAAAAGTTCTATAATGGTGCTATATTAGGCCACATTATTCGTGGATGGCCCTAGGCATATGCCACTTGAAGACACCAGCAGACCCTCGAGTGAGTAAACAACCCAAGCGACGGAAGCCAAGTTTTGTGTATGATGACTGGCCCCGTCTACGAATCCTAAGTAGACCGAAGACTCCATTAACATCTGCCAACCAAGGGAAAACTCGATAAGCAAGATGAAGATAAAAATAAAGGGAAAAGATATATACACTAAATTACATTAGTATACAAAGAGTTATGCCCAAGCTTGGGGTTCAAGCCTAATATATTTTCAAATAGATCCCATTCATGGGCTCAACCAACATGTTCCCTTCATAATATTCTAATTCATAGGATCCTTTTTCTAAGACACGTCGCATGATATAGGGATAACAGATGTGGAGATCCGACACATGACACAAATCATTGCCCACAGAGTCCCTTTCAGAGACCCAAATTAGAAGCTCATCCTATTCAGAAAACCTGCTATTCTTCCTCAGAAGAATCAGAAAATGATGGGTCTACTACCAATGAGGTAGTTGTAAATAATGTATGTAACTGCAGTAATCCTTATCAGTGTAACTGTACAGAATCTATGACTGATACTACTACTAGTAGTTTTTCTACTTTTGAAAAGTTGAAAGTTTGCATGCATAATTATATAGGGGATAGTGAAGCCCAAATGCTAGCACAAATCAAGAGTCTTCCTGATGGAGACATAAAAATTACTCTCCTTGAAGCATATGTGAAGGCTGTTAAAACAGAACAGAAAGGAAAAGGTTCTGAAATTGCCAGAAGACAGCCTTTGTTTCTAGATGCTTCTTTTGAAAAGAACACCAAGACTTATATCAAGTTCAATAGAGAGCCCAGATTGCAGGACATTTCTATTGCAGACCTAGCCCAAGAGGTTTCCAAACTAAGATTAGAGATAACCTCTTTAAAACAAGATGTAGAGAAACTACAAACAGAGGTTGAAAATGATTATCCTATAGACTATTGGGCACGTCAGGAAATAACTCTCCTCAAAGAGCGAATAGATTCTATGCCTCCACCTCTTGAGGATGCTCCTTTTGAAGATTTTCATAAAAATCCACCTGTAGACAAGCTAGCAAATATGCAAGAAATGCAAGTTCTTCCTATTTCGTACCAAAAATATTATATTAAGGTGTAGATATAAATCTGCAATGAGATCTTTAATCTTACAGCTCTTATTGACACAGGGTCTGACATTAATCTGTTACAGAAAGATTTAATCCCTGCAAAGTATTGGTCTCAAAGTATTGGTTGTGTCACGGGCTTGGGAAATCACAATGTAGATTTCAAATATGAAGTATCACGTGCTAATATTCTGATAGACAAATTCAGTCTAGGAATGAGGTTCCACATTGCAGACTCTCCAATAGACTGTCTTTTAGGAGCACCATTTCTAGCAATGGTTTCACCACATGGCTCCTGTGTTATTAATAACTCTCCTAGATACTTCATCACTATACCAGCCATTCAGCACAATCCTTGCAAAAGGATAGAGATTCCTTTTGTCTCTGAAAAATCTATGAAGATAGCCTACCTGACATGTCTGGTAATTGTTGAAATATTTGACAAAGAACAACAAAAGCCAGTAAGCACTTATTATGCTGATGATACACCCTGGGAAATATTTAAAGGGAATTGGAGACCTACTTGGCAATTGAGACATTCAGAAACTATTGAATTAGGCCTGCCCGGATTCTCCAGAAACAACAACCCTAATGTTCTTCCACCACAACATATTTTGGGTCAAATGCATCAACCAATCACAATCACATCAAGAGAAAAATTAGTCCAAACTGGTGATCTAACAAGACTAAGAATAGCAGAAACTCAGTGGTATGAACCATCTATCAGATCTTGGTGCAGATGTCCTGTTTATCACTCATTTCAAATCAACAGGATGCGTGCTCTTTCTGATTGGCCCAATCAAGATCCTGCTGAAATATTATTTGGTCTAAATTATGAACAGTATAAGGCAGCATGGTTCCATGCATTCTTATGGAGAGCCAGATTTGACTTTTTCTACACTCAAGTTAAATTTGCACATGAATTTAGAGATTGGGAAGAACCAGACTGGCTACAACAATGGTGGGAAACATTTGGTCTAAACCTAGTTGGCATCAATCCAGACATATCCGAAACTGCCAGGATGTTTTCAGTCCAACATAACTCTTTAAATTTCATCAGTGATTTATTCTCTGAAGAAGAGTTTAGAGATTATTTTATTAAAAATAAGCATCCATGGGTACTCCGCACCAAATATATGGTAAGATCTGTAGAAGACAACAGTGATCCTGAATTATTACGACATATCTATACTCAGCACTGGGATCCTTATTTGTATAATCAGTTCAAAGATCGACCCTTTGATTAATTCACGTCTAGATGACCGATAGTGGTGTCATCCATTTTCCGTTGGTTGTCGTTATCAACTCCACAGTGTATAAAGTTAGGAAGTCATCATGAAAACTCGGAGCACTTCTCCGACTTTTGGTGTGGTTTGACCCACATTTTAATGATAACTTTAGTTTTTCATTATTGCGTGTCCTTGATGGGAATCTTGCATGATAACCCATGTGGACTTATCTATAATATCTGCTTTCGGTGACTTTGTTTGGGAATCCTGCGTGATAACCCCACAAGTCTTTGTCATAAATAAAGTTGTCGGATCGGACAGATATTCTTGCGTGAATGATCTTCCAAATCCATAAATAGTTAATAAGTGGCCAACATGTGGGCCAAGCATCTCAGCTTGTCCGATAAAGCAATGATTCCTCCTCCAAATTTTGTTATATAAGGAGGATGAGGAACTCATTTGGGCATCAGCAGTCAGTGTGAGTCTTGAGTCTTTCTAGCTTCCCTCTCTTTGAAGCTCGAGTCTTTCTGTGTCTAGGTCGCTTTGATAAGCCTGCGTGATTCTGGCTCGGCCAGCACGAACCTAAAGTGGCAGAAGCGAATAGTTGAGTCTGTCTATATGTCCAGTCTATGAGCATCCTGCTCCGATAAAAGTCTGTTATCAGTGCATCCTGCACTCTCTGTAATACCCGGTAGCCATTTGGCTCTTTATTAATAGAAAAAGCTTCCGCAAAACTTCTGTTGTTCTATTCTGTGCAATGATTCAAGTAGCTTCATGTTGATTTCATTTGAGTCCGTTAATTGCCCGTCTCTGTGAGTAAGGTTGTCCAGATACTATAGTTGTAGCCGCAGTGATTGGTGGTAGTAAGTCCCGCAAGGCAGGTGGCCGCTAGGGCAGTTGTAGCCAGAAAGGCGAGTCGAAAATCCAGCGATCAGCTTCAAATAACACTGGTTCGTGCAAGGGAACGCTCTGATGGAGTTCGGAGTAGGTAGCTTTATGATGGGTGTCTGAAATCAATGCGCACAGAAGAAAAGCATACAACAAGATTCATTCTCTTCCAGAGGAGGCCTCTGCTTAGAGTGTCTTATGATTGGAGATACAGGATTTGAGTTTCCTTGTCTCCTTACTTCTGGCACCACTACAGAATATAAAATTTGAGTAGTTGGGGAAATAATTTTGGTGCTTCTCAGACCCCATCTTGGAACCCAATTTTGGCAATATTCTGCCCAGTTCATTCTATCTGGAATATTTTCAATATGTTCCAATTCTCCTCTTAATTGGACAGAAATTATGAGACTTTGGATATTTTTCTGGAGGTTTTCTCTACTCAAGAAGTCAGCTAAAGAGTTTGTGTCCCCTTTAATATGTTCTATGCTGAAATCAAAATTGTTGAATAAATCTTGCCATCTTGCAAACTTATGATCTCCAAAGTTTTTCAATTCTTTATGCAAAACCTTATTCATTGCAGCAGCATCTGTTCTGAGAATAAATTTCTTATAGATCAGATATAATTCAAATTTTTGAATAGCATTTAGTGCTGCTTTGATTTCTTTTTCCAGAGTAGAATAGTTTTTCTCAGATTCCTGCCATAGTCCTAAAGCAAATTGAATGACTTCTTCCTTTCTGAACTGGTTTACCTGCTTCAAAACAGCTCCCCATCCAAGATTACTGGCATCAGACTCCACAATTTTTGTTAAACGATCATCAGAAACATGTAGGATAGGCAATTGTTTTACTTTGGCTTTAATGTTTCTGACAGCCTGAGTATGGGCTTCTGACCAAGGAGATGGTTCTTTTTTCAGCCTTTCATTTAATAATTTTCTATCTTTTTCACAAATTTGATAGAAATGGCTGACATAATTTAGACTTCCCAAAAATCTTTGCAGTTGAGTTTTATCTGTAATTTTGTCAGGAAATTTATCTGCAAACTCAATAGCATGATCTTGTAGAGTTATTTGGCCATTATTAATGATATGGCCCAGAAATTTAATTCTTGTTTGGCACAATTCCATCTTGTTTTTGGATATGACCAGACCTTCTTGTTTAATGGCTTGTACAAATTTATACAAATGCTTCAAATGCTGTTCTATAGAAGAAGAAAAGACTAAAATGTCATCTATATATATAATTAACCAATCAAAATAGGGTTTTAAGGCTTCATCCATAACCCTCTGAAATTTGGAAGGAGCATGCTTTAACCCAAAAGGCATGACGTTCCATTCATAGTGTCCAGCTGGGATATTAAAGGTTGTTTTAAACTTATCCTTTTCATGAATAGCTACTTGCCAGAACCCGGATTTGAGATCAAATTTGGAAAATATTTTTGCTCTAGCTATTCTTGTGACCAGGTTACGTTTGTTAGGAATTGGATAAGTGTCGTCAGCTAAAACCTTATTTAAAGGTTTATAATTTACAACCAATCTTGGGACACCTCGGACTATTTCTGAATGCTTATTTACATAAAAGCCATAGCAGTTCCATGGGCTTGTGGATTTTCTGATTAATCCTTTTTCTAGTAGGCCTTGAATTTCTGTAGCACACAATCTTTGATATTCTACATTCATTGGGATTGCTCTGCTTTTGCAGGGTGTGCCTGTGTAGTCTTCTTTGTAGGGTAGGTAGACTACATGCTTTTTCTGCTTCCAGAAGGCAGTGGGATTCTCAGAGCAGATTGTCTCAGAAATGAGTTTCCTGAGAGACTCAACTTTCTCTTTAACACTTGATTTCTGTAGTTGGTCTTCAATTCTAAGAACACCTTGTAGGATTTTTAATTCTTGAATTCTTTTCTTATGGAGAATATTTATCTCTACAGAGTCTGTACATTGAGGAGTAGAGATAAATGGAAGCTTGATTTTCTGGCCATCTGGGCTAGTTATAAAATATCCTCTCTGGTTGGGGGCTATATCTGTGGATCCATGAGGGGATATGGCTGCTAGAAAAGGAGTGCCTAACACACAAGCAACTAGTATTTCTGCTAAACAGAATTTCATGTCTAGATAAGAATTTTTGAAACACAGGGTTGCCTTAGGAATAAAGAAGGAAATAGTGTTCAATACATTTCCAAGGCCTGTGACTGAAAGCTCAGTTTTTCTCCACAAAGATACTGGGATTACATGCTTATGTAATAGATTTAGGTCAGAACCAGTATCAATTAGTGTCTTAAGCCTGAAATTCAGATCTTGAATTCTGAGTTCAAGAAGAATATGATATTGTTGATGCTGAAATGTGCATCTTTCTTTAGTTTTTTGTTGTTCTTCATCAGACTTGAGCTTTTTGATGTTTTGAATCTCATGTACCAACTCTGTTAGAGACAAGGTATTCACAGGGCAGGAGATTAAATTGGATTTGAGTGGAGCTAATAATGGCTTTTTCATCTTTCTAGAATCATACCATTCATAGAAAGAAATATATTTAGAGTCACGGGTCATAAAATCCTTCCATTTTTCTGCTAGTTTTAACTTTTCTTCCCTGGATGTAGATGCAGCAAATTCTTTGGCTTTGGGATTTGTATGTAAATCCCAATTCATCATATTCTTCATCCAAGCTTCAGAGACAGTCTCTTTCTTGCATCCTTTGCATAATTTAAGAAATTTTTGGATTTCAACTAAAGAAGGCCTTTTTATATCTTTGGGAACATAGGCTTTTCTTCTTTGCTCTATATCTAGAGATTCTTTAGTAAACAGGCAAAGGACATGTGAATCATGAGGAAAGGAAATGTCTGAGCATTGTGGATGTGGACAAGATTCTTTGGCCGTTGAAACTGGCGGAGGAACATTGGTTCTAGGGTTATGATTTTCATGTTTGAAAGAATAGTTCCTGTCCGTTCTTAATACAGGGAGAGAAGAGAGGTTGACAAGGTCTTCACAATCCGGACATTTTACAGAGAAAGGGACATCACCAATTTGTCCCGCTAAGGTTTGAAGGGAAGTATGTACACAATAACTAGGAATGGGGGGAGGAGATCTAGATGGCTTAGGCCAAGAATGACTCGGGGTTAACTGCTTTTGAGGAAATGACAGGACTATTGATTCATCAGTTTCCCGAATTTGAGCTGAAGTGATGGCTCTGGGGATTGGAATCTTAGGAGTGTCAATCACCCAGTTTGTAGGGAATGATAGATCTTCCCATCTGATAGTACTGTGTTCCACTTTTTGATTTAAGCCATCTGTGATGGCTAAAGTACTTGCTTGAGAATCTTTACTAGGAGTATGAAGTACTGCAGGGAACATAGTATTAGTATGCCTGAAACAACCACGGATTTGGATGCTAATATTGGTTCTTTTGGCTTTCATTCTGAATCCTGTGGTTCTTTTGGCTTTCAATATTGAAGAAAAAATCAGCCATTCTGACAATACAGAAAAACAAGAAGAATTTATGGATGGCTTAGGGACAGCTTTAACAGCCATTGGAAAGTCCCTTACCGAACTTAAAAACAAAACCATCAAAGATGATAAACCTATCCCTTCTGCTTTTCTGTATCCTAGTTCTCATATCACTGTACATAATCCATCTGCAAAAACAATTCAGAAAAAAATCCCTTTATTTTTTCCCCCTGAAAAGCCTGAGAGCTCCCCAAAATCAGAAAAGGACCCCTTATCCATGGTCAGTATCAAAAAGCCCTCCTATGAGTCTATTCCACCTTATTCTTCCAGACCTGCTGCCCCTGACTTGATCGGAAAAGGAAAAGTTCCAGAAGGTCTTTCTTATGCAGATGAATGGTACCAAGAGTGGAACATAGACAACTTATCAGTCGCCCAAATAAGGCAAGTTATTGATAGGATGTTTGTTGCTTATAAAATTATGTGCATGAAGGGCAAGGGAGAAGTTGAAGCCTGCAAATCTCTCATTCAGTGTTTCACTGGATCCCTTAGTAAATGGTGGGAGGTAAATTCATCTCCTTTAATGATCTCAAAGATGGAACCAGAAACCCTGAAAGATGAACAGGGAGATGTTGTCTATCATGCTGATGACAATCCTATGAATAATATGATTGGGGCCTTGACCACCTTAATCTTAGAACATTGGTGTGGAACAGAGGCAAAAATTTCTGACAAACATGAAACAATCCTCATGAACATGAAATGCAGGAAAATGTCAGAGTATGAACAGTTCCACAAAGAATGGACATAGAGAATATTTGAAGTTAAAGACAGTAAGAACTTGTTATGGAAACAAGTCTATATGGTAGCACTCCCTAGTAAATTTGTTGAATATATTAAAATAGAAGATACATTTCCTCTCCCATATGAAACATACACTTGGGGAGAAATTTATGCCATAATCACCAAATCCCTCATAGGGTTATGCACTAGCATGAAGATCAAAAAATCTGTTTCCAAAAGTTCTTATCTACCCGATCAGAAGTCCATCTGTGAGCAATACGGGCTGTATAATACAAATTCAAATTTACAGCCTAGAAAAAAAGAGAAAAGACTATAAAAGGGACAGAAACAAAAGAGAGAAATTCAAATTTGTTCCTTATACCCATTACTACAGACCAGAGGACATCAAGCTTAAAACACATAAAGCTGAAGCTAAATTACAAATCAAATGTTGGACCTATGGTAAGCCTGGGCATTATGCCCATGATTGTCCTGAGAATGAAGCTGCTAGAAAAGCAAAGGGCAAACTTTCAGAACAAAGGGCCAAAGAAATTCAAGAAAAGAAAAAGGTAAGATTTCCATGTAACGGATGTGGAGATCTGACACATGACACAAATCATTGCCCATAGAGTCCCTTTCAGAGACCCAAATTAGAAGCTCAGCCTATTCAGAAAACCTGCTATTCTTCCTCAGAAGAATCAGAAGAATCAGAAAATGATGGGTCTACTACCAATGAGGTAGTTCTAAATAATGTATGTAACTGCAGTAATCCTTATCAGTGTAACTGTACAGAATCTATGACTGATACTACTACTAGTAGTTTTTCTACTTTTGAAAAGTTGAAAGTTTGCATGCATAATTATACAGGGGATAGTGAACCCCAAATGCTAGCACAAATCAAGAGTCTTCCTGATGGAGACATGAAAACTGCTCTCCTTGAAGCATATGTGAAGGCTGTTAAAACAGAACAGAAAGGAAAAGGTTCTGAAATTGCCAGAAGACAACCTTTGTTTCTAGATGCTTCTTTTGAAAAGAACACCAAGACTTATATCAAGTTCAATAGAGAGCCCAGATTGCAGGACATTTCTGTTGCAGACCTAGCCCAAGAGGTTTCCAAACTAAGATTAGAGATAACCTCTTTAAAACAAGATGTAGAGAAACTACAAACAGAGGTTGAAAATGATTATCCTATAGACTATTGGGCACGTCAGGAAATAACTCTCCTCAAAGAGCGAATAGATTATATGCCTCCACCTCTTGAGGATGCTCCTTTTGAAGATTTTCATAAAAATTCACCTGCAGACAAGCTAGAAAATATGCAAGAAATGCAAGTTCTTCCTATTTCGTACCAAAAATATTATAATAAGGTGCAGATAGAAATATGCAATGAGATCTTTAATCTTACAGCTCTTATTGACACATGGTCTGACATTAATCTGTTACAGAAAGATTTAATCCCTGCAAAGTATTGGTATCAAAGTATTGGTTGTGTCACGGGCTTGGGAAATCACAGTGTAGATTTCAAATATGAAGTATCACGTGCTAATATTCTGATAGACAAATTCAGTCTAGGAATGAGGTTCCACATTGCAGACTCTCCAATAGACTGTCTTTTAGGAGCAACATTTCTAGCAATGGTTTCACCACATGGCTCCTATGTTATTAATAACTCTCCTGGATACTTCATCACTATACCAGCCATTCAGCACAATCCTTGCAAAAGGATAGAGATTCCTTTTGTCTCTGAAAAATCTATGCAGATAGCCTACCTGACATGTCTGGTAATTGTTGAAATATTTGAAAAAGAACAACAAAAGCCAGTAAGCACTTATTATGCTGATGATACACCCTGGGAAATATTTAAAGGGAATTGGGGACCTACTTGGCAATTGAGACATTCAGAAACTATTGAATTAGGCCTGCCCGGATTCTCCAGAAACAACAGCCCTAATGTTCTTCCACCACATCATATTTTGGGTCAAATGCATCAACAAATCACAATCACATCAAGAGAAAAATTAGTTCAAACTGGTGATCTAACAAGACTAAGAATAGCAGAAACTCAGTGGTATGAACCATCTATCAGATCTTGGTGCAGATGTCCTGTTTATCACTCATTTCAAATCAACAGGATGCGTGCTCTTTCTGATTGGCCCAATCAAGATCCTGCTGATATATTATTTGGTCTAAATTATGAACAGTATAAGGCAACATGGTTCCATGCATTCTTATAGAGAGCCAGATTTGACTTTTTCTACACTCAAGTTAAATTTGCACATGAATTTAGAGATTGGGAAGAACCAGACTGGCTACAACAATGGTGGGAAACATTTGGTCTAAACCCAGTTGGCATCAATCCAGACATATCCGAAACTGCCAGGATGTTTTCAGTCCAACATAGCTCTTTAAATTTCATCAGTGATTTATTCTCTGAAGAAGAGTTTAGAGATTATTTTATTAAAAATAAGCATCCATGGGTACTCCGCACCAAATATATGGTAAGATCTGCAGAAGACAATAGTGATCCTGAATTATTACGACATATCTATACTCAACACTGGGATCCTTATTTGTATAATCAGTTCAAAGATCGACCCTTTGATTAATTCACGTCTAGATGATCGAGAGTGGTGTCATCCGTTTTCCGTGGGTTGTCGTTATCAACTCCACAGTGTATAAAGTTAGGAAGTCATCATGAAAACTCGGAGCACTTCTCCAACTTTTGGTGTGGTTTGACCCACATTTTCATGATAACTTTAGTTTTTCATTATTGCGTGTCCTTGATGGGAATCTTGCATGATAACCCATGTGGACTTATCTGTAATATCTGCTTTCGGTGACTTTGTTTGGGAATCCTGCGTGATAACCCCACAAGTCTTTGTCATAAATAAAGTTATCGGATCGGACAGATATTCCTGCGTGAATGATCTTCCAAATCCATAAATAGTTAATAAGTGGCCAACATGTGGGCCAAGCATCTCAGCTTGTCCGATAAAGCAATGATTTCTCCTCCAAATTTTGTTATATAAGGAGGATGAGGAACTCATTTGGGCATCGACAGTCAGTGTGAGTCTTGAGTCTTTCTAGCTTCCCTCTCTTTGAAGCTCGAGTCTTTCTGTGTCTAGGTCGCTTTGATAAGCCTGCGTGATTMTGGCTCGGCCAGCACGAACCTAAAGTGGCAGAAGCGAATAGTTGAGTCTGTCTATATGTCCAGTCTATGAGCATCCTGCTCCGATAAAAGTATGTTATCAGTGCATCCTGCACTCTCTGTAATACCCAGTAGCCATTCGGCTCTTTATTAATAGAAAAATCTTCTGCAAAACTTCTGTAGTTCTATTCTGTGCAATGATTCAAGTAGCTTCATGTTGATTTCATTCGAGTCCGTTAATTGCCCGCCTCTGTGAGTAAGGTTGTCCAGATACTGGAGTTGTAGCCGCAGTGACTGGTGGTAGTAAGTCCCGCAAGGCAGGTGGCCGTTAGGGCAGTTGTAGCCAGAAAGGCGAGTCGAAAATCCAGCGATCAGCTTCAAATAACACTGGTTCATGCAAGGGAACGCTCTGATGGAGTTCGGAGTAGGTAGCTTTATGATGGGTTTCTGAAATCAACGCGCACAGAAGAAAAGCATACAGCAAGCTTCATTCTCTTCCAGAGGAGGCCTCTGCTTACAAATACATGGGTTTGAACTTACCTGCCCCCAGTGGTTCTTTGGATTGATCATATATACGTACCAAGTCACCCTCAACGTACAACCGAGGATAGACAAACTTATCGTATTGGACCTTAACACGTATTTTATTCGCTTCGATAGTCGTAGAGGCATCTCGATGCTGCTCATCTAGACTCTCTAGGTGCACAAGGTGTCGTTCGAGATCAGAAGTGTTAGGTAGGAGCGCAACTACCAATCTAAGATAAGTGATTTCACATTCAATAGGTAAGATCGACTCCAAAAGTGTACTAAATGGAAAGGAGAAAAACCGGTGGAAGTCTTGACCGAGGTTCAGTATGCCCAAAGTGTTGGATAAATCATGATATGCCAGTTAGATTTTCTCTTGCTGATAGTTTTCTGCAAAATGGTCTTGAGAGACTTGTTCACGGCCTCTTCTTGTCCATTTTCTTGGGGGTAATAAGGGGAAGAATAACCATGCTTAAACCCCAGTTAGATGCAAGTTCTTCCATCATTTCATTCTGAAAATGACTGCCATGATTAGTGAAAATCTCACTCGAGATTCCGAGCCTGCCTATAATTTGATTGAATACGAAGAAGGAAACAGTCTTCCCATCAGATTAAACTGTAGGAATTTCCTCGGCCCACTTATTAAAGTAGTCAATGACCACGATAATGTGATGTTTCCCCCTAGCCGAAGTTAGGTTGCAATCCACAAAGTCCACCCCCCACTTGCTGAAGGGACCAAAAATAATGACTAGATGGAGAGGGGCTAGATATGAGCACATTTTTTGAGTGAACAATGGCATGGGTGACACTTCTTAACTGCTTCAACACAATATTTAAAGATAGATGGCCAAAAATAACCGGCTCACAAAAATTTTTGGGTCGTCGCAAGCCCGAATATATGACCACCACAAGCCCCACTGTGGCATTCATTTAGAACAGACTCGTCTTCTTCGTGAGTTAAACAACGACACGAGATATTGTCTTCTCTTTGACGATACAGAGTGTCGTTGACGATAAGATAGTTCCTAGCTTGGTATCGTATACGCTGTCGGTCATCTCGCGAGAGATGCTGAGGGAAATTCAAAGTTTGAAGATAGAGAACAATATCTCCATACCAAGGATCTGAAGATGAGACAAGAGAAATGTGTTCATCTACAAATGAATCAACATGAATAACATCCTCATCTAACCGAGGGAAGTCAGATATTAACTCTGCAAAAACTAGTGATTTTTTGGATTTTGTAGAAGCGAAATCGAGATCAAACTCTTGTAGAATGACAATCCATTTATTGTACTTCCCCCCTATGATACGCCTGGTAAGGACGTATTGAAATGGATTGACATCGACAACCACAATAGTTTTTCAAAGCAATATATAATGTTGTAATCGTTGGACTGCGTGAACGACAGCCAAAGCTAGCTTTTCAACATGAGAATATTTGAGTTCATGGCCGACTAAGTTTTGACTAAGATATTAAATGACATGCTCATGGAGCTCATCATCCTCTTGAACCAACACCATACCAATAGTCTCTTCGGACGCGGATCCATTTCACGTGTCCATGTGCTCAACTGTTGAAGAAGCCAAAAATAATTTACGAACACACGCCCAAGTGGAACTAAAAATTATTCAAAATTGCAGAGAGCATTCCGAAAACTGCAGAGAAGTTCCCCTCACCGAGAGACCGAGAGAAACTACATAGATTATTCTCATAAAAAAAGGTAAAATCCACCAAAGAAGTATTATTCCCGTTCAAAACCCTAGAGATATAATGTTAAAAATAAAATATCTCCTTCAAAACCGGAGAGAAGTATTATTTCCGTTCAAAACCGCATAGATATAATGTTAAAAATAAAATATCTCCCATTCCAAACCACACAGATATAATGTTAGAAATAAAATATATCCTTCAAAACCGCAGAGAAATATTATTTCCGTTCAAAACCGCAGAGATATAAAATCTTGTTCTTATATAATTTAAATATTAATTTATTTACAATTATAATACTCTATTATTCTTTATTATTCTTTATTATATTTTATATAATAATTATATAAATTCTATAGCAAAATAATATATTATCAAAAACAATATTAAAATAAATTTATTTATAACAAATTTTGTATATTTTGTTTATATTAATATTAATTAATTAATTGTGTATTAAATTTGTTTAGTAAAATATTTTTCAAAATATATTTATGCATCACCTAATTATTAAAAACAATCAATTTAATAATATTAATATGTCTATATGTGTGTGTATATATAGATAGACGAAGTAGACATGTAGCATTTAAAAAAATATTTATAACAAAAAATATTTCAATGTTTGCCATAAATAAAATATTTCAATATGAGAGAGAGATAGAGTACTTGAAAGTAAAAAAAAATTGGAATCCAACTGGATGGAGGGGTGTCTGCTGGAAAGACCGAAGACTTGGCAAGGTGTATGCTGGAAATATTGAAGATGTGATGTGTGGAGAGGGTACTATAGTTTAGGTTCAAGATCTATCGCGTTTCTAGGCCACACATGGGGCCAAGATGGCAAGATCTGTTGTGATATCGGGTGGTGTGACTCCTCGTACACCTTTCCTGATTCAATCCGAGGTTTTGTTGGAGCAAGTAAACCCTTCTTCAAACCCTTCCTTTTCCCTACTGCAACTGAAAGGGTTTGTGCATCCATTTGCTGGTAGTGTGGGGAGGTCCTCAGGTCAGGGAGCAAGTCAAAGTGCAGGCTTAGAGGAGATCGATAGGATGAAACTGGTTGGAGCTAAGACCAAGAAGAATCGGGTTTCAAAGGTGTTTAAAGTGTGTGTTGAGATATATTTGATGGTTCAGGGGGAATAAGTTGGGTTGGATAGGGTTGAAGATCTGTCTAATTGTGCCCTTGTGGGTAGATTTGAATACATCTCTCCTATCAAGGGAGAAGTCATCAAATGAATAAATAAAGAGCGGAAACCTTTTATGGGTTATTGTCCCATGTATTTAACCCTAATAAAGGGTTGGGTATGCTTCTAGTTTATGAAGGACTCAGATTTGCAGAGGGTTTTAGACATATCATGGGTGCTTGGAAAAGGAACTCTGGTTCTTCACAGATGGAATGTTGCTTTCAATCCATTTAGTGAGCCCATTCTCAATAGACACTTGTGGATACTGCTCCCTGGTCTTCCTTTACATCTCTGATCTAAATATTTTCTGGTTGAGCTTGCTAATACGGTTGGAAAATTTATTTCAGTGGATGAGGATTCCCTATTCTCTATGGATCGAAAGATGGCAAGGGTCCTTGTGGAATTCCAAGTCGCAGGAGGATTGCCGGAAAAGGTTGATATTTGCTAGGGAAATTTTTTCTTTGTTCAAAAGTTGGATTATCTCGACATTCCTTTTAGATGTCATTTCTGTTGGATGATAGGTCACCTTAGGTATTCTTGCGCAAGTGGTCCTTTGGTTGAAGCTGATTCTGTGAAGAGTTTGAAGGATAAATGTCTGGATTCGAGCCAAGACCAGTCTGTTAGGTCACGGGATGACGTATCTCCTGTTTGTGATTTTTCGGAAGGAGTGGGCTTGGAGGAATCATGGGATTTGAAGACTGGTATGCCAGATATACTTGGGAAGACTGGAGAAAAGCATGTCCTTCATGGTAAGTATATTTCTCTCTGTCTTGGTGTTAGTAGTCAACTAAATCAGTTGGAGTTGAAATTTATGGAGAATGCTGAGGACTTTTATAATATTAATGGTAGGATGCCTGATATGGGTTCTTTAGGGGACCAAGATCTCCAGTTGTCTCTTACTTCTTATGACCCTATTCCCAAGGGATATGGTTTGATTGGGAACCATGCTTCCCCTTTTCCTTCCTCGAGAATTTTGGGCTCTGACATCCCGACTGATTCTTCCTTGGTGTCCAATATCTCTTCTTTAAACTTATATTTGGACCAAAAAGCTATCTGTCAGACTTTTTTTGATTAGAATTTAAACCACTCCAATGAGGTCTTACTTGACAGTCTTTCTGGTCAATCCCTTTCTTCATCTTTGAAATATGTGGCAGATCTCCAGTCACTCAAGGTTTTTTCTGACAAACAATCATCCAAAGTAGGGATTGAACCTATACATTCTATTCCGTGCCAAAATGTGACGATTAGGAAAAAGAAAAAAGGAAGGATTAAAGACAAGGAAGAATTTATGGATGCTGAGAAATTGATTCAAGATCCCAGACATAATCCTATATCTGATAGATTGAGGAATGTATCCCCCTCCCCCCTTCCCACAGATTCAGATTTAAGGGCCCTTAGAGCTAATATGCCCTCTAGAGAGTTAATCGAATGATAATGGTTTCTTTCAATGTTAGGGGAGTTGGGGTTGCTCCCAAACTGTTAGCCCTTAAGAGATTGTTTAAGAAGCTGCATCTGGATGCGGTGTTAATACAAGAGACAATGAGTGAGGCTAGTAAGGCTTGTGAAGTTTTTCTGAAGGTTTTTCTTGGATGAGAAGTTTATGCCATTGGGGCTCAGGGATTTTCTGGAGGTCTATGTGTTGTATGGAATCCACTTTTTGTTGATTTCAAGGCTTTATTGTGTTGTGCAGGGTTGCTTCTTGAAGGGAGGATCATGTGATTGAAGGATGTAATAAGGGTAATCAATTGCTATGCACCTTTTTCTGGGAGGCATGTCTATTGGGACATGAAACAACAAAGTGGTATTCTTTCTGATCCTCGTCTCCTCTTTTATGGTGATCTAAACTTTACGGTGGCCTTTAGCGAGATCTAGGGAAGACAGTCTAGACCAAATGCTATGGCTGGATACTTTGGTCAAATGATGGTTTATTATAGACTAATTGATATGCTTCCTATAAAACTTGCTCCTACATGGAGAAATGGGAGGAGTGATGCAGGGGGGATTGAAAAAAGGTTGGACAGATTCCCTATTGCAGAAGATCTTATGGGTAAGATGGATAGGGTTAGATCCTGGGTTGTGAACTTGAACATTTCTGATCATTGTCCAAGTTGTCTTCAATTTTAAGTGGAATCTGTAATGCATAGGTATCCTTTTAAGTTCAATGAGGTTTGGTTGGACGACTGTAATTTCCTTGAACTTGTTCGTTCGCATTGGGAAGAGGTGGATTTGGATCTGGAGGAATCGTCAATGAGAAAACCAGTTAGAAAACTTTCTTCTCTAAAGAAATGAGTTATCTCACGGGAAAAGGAAAAAAAGAAGGGCTTACAAATGGAATTCGTTGAAATTTAGAATGGAATTGAAGACATTTTGGTTGGGAACTTCGATGGTGTTTTCTCTAATAGGGATTTAGAGAAATTAAATTTTTTAAGGAGAAGAAAAACAGAGACACTAAAAATTGAACACTTGGCGATTAAAAAGCCGAGCTATCTGAATAAAACATGGGAATAACAATACAAAATTATTTCATGTTTATGCAAATTACAAAATAAAATAGAAGGCTATATGGGACATTTTAATTGATGGTGAATTTTGGGTGATTTCTTCAAAGGTTTTGCACAATGAAGCTATCAAATATTTTTCTGAGCTATTTAGGGATCCTAGGAATGATAATATTATTTCTCAATTGCATGTGGTTTAATAATACCCAAGGTTTTTTTTATAGATGAGGAAGGTGGTTTAATGGGAAGGAAGTTTTGTTGGAAGAGGTGGAATCTGCTTTAAAAAGTTTTGTAAAATATAAGAGTCCTGGTCCAGACGATTGGCCTGTGGAGTTTTTTCTGAGTTTTTTTGACATTTTGGGCAAGGACTTGGTCGATTTGGTTGAGGAGATTAGGAAATTTGGGAATACATTGGGAGAAATAAATTCCACACTTATTTCTCTTATTCCGAAATCTAGTAGACCCAAGTATTTCAAGGATTTTAGACCAATTTCCCTTTGTAACCTCATTTATAAACTAAACTCTAAGATCATTGCGAACATAATAACACCTTTTCTGTCTCGTTTTATGAGCAAAGAACAATTTGGGTTTTTCGAGAATCGAGATATAAGTAAGCTATAGGAATGGCACAGGAGGGTTTGCATTCAATCAAAACAAAAAAGCTAAAGGATTTGATTCTTAAAATGGATCTTGTGAAAGCGTATGATCGGGTAAATTGGAATTTCCTTAGATTGGTTCTCCTACAAATCGGTCTCCCATTAAATGTTATAAACTGGATTATGGGAAATGTTTCTTCTGGCTGTTTCTCTTTACTTATCAATGGGAATCCTACAAAATTTTTCAAAGGAAGAAAAAGCATTCGATAGGGTTTCCCCTTGTCACCCCTGCTTTTTCTCCTGGTTATTGAAGGGTTGAGTATCATGATTAAGAATGCAAAAATATATGTTAAGTTATATGACATTAAACTTAGTTCTAGGAATTTCATTACTCACTTATTGTTTGAAGACGATATCCTGATTTTTGGCAATGGAAGTGTTAGTGAATGGCATGAATTCTCAGCTATATTTAAGTTGTTTTGTGAAGTGACTAGTATTGAAGTGAGTCCCACAAAATCCACTTTTATTTGTCATGATATTAGCCTAGAGA
Source organism: Picea mariana (assembly GCA_032191745.1). Lineage (NCBI taxonomy): Eukaryota > Viridiplantae > Streptophyta > Pinopsida > Pinales > Pinaceae > Picea > Picea mariana. Next base: position 33,140 of record JASDQU010370984.1, read on the forward strand.
TTTTAAATCAAATTCAGAGTTTTTTGCCTTTTATTGATGGAGACTTTGAATCGGGTATGAAATACCCGGGCTTCTTGTTAAAACCAAATAAGTATTTGGTTAAGGATTGGTATTGGCTTATTAAAAAATTTGAGCACAGGATAAATGTGTGGTGTTACTAGATGGTTATCTTTGGGTGGCAGAATTACCCTTGTTAGTTCTTTATTGTCCAACATTCCTATGTATTGGTTCTCTTTGGTTGTGGTCCCCTCGTCCATCATTAAGACTATTTGAAGTAATATTTTCCAGTTCTTGTGGTCGGGTGCTGTAAATAAAAAAAGTAAAATACACCTGACTTCTTGGGAGTTGATATCAAAGACAAAAGTTTTGGGTGGCTGGGGCATCAAAAATCTTAAATGGTTTAATATTTCTAAATTGTTTTGAAGATAATATGGATTGGTCTGAGTGGTAATGTTCTGTTGGGAAAACATTTAAGGGGAAAATACTTTTGAAGGAAATCCTTGGTCGATTGGATCATAAATTATGCTAACAATCCTATTGGTGGTTCCATTCTTTGGCACGGTTATGTCAAAAAGTTTCATTGGATAGGGAAGTTGGTTGCATCGAAGATCGATAATGGAAGGCTGGTTCATGTTGGGATCAATCCTTTAATTGGAGGGGAAGATAACTAATTACTACCTAATTTGATGGTGCGTTATTTGAACTCCTTAGGCATTCACACCCTGGATCAATGCTCGGGAAGTCGATCTGTATTTGGAGAATATGTAGTTTGACTTTCCGCACGGACTTTGGGATTAATTGGTTTCTGGAGCATTTGTTGGGATGCTTATATTGATGGTCTGCACAGGGAAATAATTTGTTTGGGCTCTGCAGTTGATAATATAGTATGGATAGGGAATACATCAGGTTATGTCTCAACAAATGCTTTATACTCTATTATTTTTAATGTTATAAATGTTGTTCCAGCTCCTTGGTGGTCGGAGAAGATTTGGTGGTCGGAGAAGATTTGGAATTGAAATCTTACTATAAAGCTGAAGTGCTTCATGTGGCTATGTTTAAATAAAAATATCCTGACTTGGGATACGTTGAGGAAAAGAGGATGGCAAGGTCCTGGAGTTTGTTGCCTTTGTAAGTTAGATGAAGAATTTGTTGAACATCTGTTTGTTCACTGCTCTTTTACAAAAAACATTTGGCATATGTTGCGATGTTTATTGAATACATATGTTGTTTGGGGAGAGATATCTTTGGAATTTAATTTAAAAAATTGGGTCAATAGATATAATTCTTCGAGGACTCTTCTAGAATTCACTTGCTGGGGGATTTGGTGTTACAGGAACTCTCTACTTTTTAACAACAAGACTTATTCTTTGGAAATCTTGGTTAACAATGTTAAATGCTCTTTCTTTGAACATTAGAAATTGCCTAAGTTGAAATATAAAAGGATTATTTATAATCTACCTATGATGAATTTTCTTGTCAAAGAATTTTTCAATGGTGCGGTCCAATGGGGATTTTGTGGAGCAGGTTTTTTTTTACAACTAAACCATTTTAGCTATTTCATAGGATGGACGGTTGGAGGTGTGGGCACGAATACAAAAGCCAAGATGTTGGGCTTGTGGACTTTGTTGACTTTAGCTTTAAAGTTGGGTATGGACTGTCTTAAGGTATTTGGAGATTCTCAGGTGGTCATTAATCGGATAATGGGAAAAGGGGAAATCATAAGTATTGTTCATTAACATTGGGGTCAAAGAATCTTGGATTGTGTCATTGCCTTGGGCAAAATTGGGTTTTCACATATATACAGGGAACTAGACATTGAATAAGACGAGATGTCAAAGAGCACTCTTACAAGTTCTCTATGGATCTGCTATTATGAAGAATTGAGAGATGGTGAAGTGGTCTCTAGAGACCATATAGATCTTTTTTAGAGAATCTTATTATGTTTACTATGTTTTAATGAAGTTTTGTGACCTACTAGCATGCATTATTTTTCAGAAGAGAAGTTTTTGACACTTGTATAGAATATATGTTTCCATTGTGGAAAAGGTCACGATCTTTGTTTTTTTTTTTGTATAGCTTGATTATAAGATATATGGTTGGGAGGGATAAACATTTTGAGACATGATACATAATATTTTACTATGTCAGACATGTACTTTTATCTTTGATTCTTAATAAAATAATAAGAAAAAAAGAATTATATATATATATATATATATATATATAGAAAACATTATTAGAGATAAATATCTATATAGATATATGTCATGAGATTAAATATAATGAAAATAATTTAGACCAAAGTGCTTAATTAATCACATATTTCCCTATATTCACTTTTCTCTTGACACTGAAAAAGGTTTTAGCTAAATAATACATTATCATATTGATGCAGGAGCATCGCGACTACCAAAGCAAGCGTGGAGCCAACGCATGTGTTTTAAACACATGACATATAAGCTTGATAATTCTTTTTTCATTAAATATGAAGCGCCATATCCTTCATGGAAACATTTATGAAGGAGCGCCTGTTGTATTGTATCAGACCTCGAGCCTTACGCTCTTGTCTGAATTAGATAGAAGGCATTTAATAGATTTAATGCAGGTAGATAGATATTTAAGTTTAGATTAGACAGTTTAAAGTTCGAGAGGGAAAACGGATATAGACACCCTCCTTTGTACATTGTAACATTATTCAGGAGCGTTCAGAAGAGAGGAGCAAGCAGAGAAATTGTGAAGAACACCCATGTAAAGATGTTATTGAATTAATAGAAGACAATTCTGATTCAATTTCATGGTTGGTGTTGTTTCTCTGTGTATGTTGTTATATGCTCATGAATGTTTGTTTTCCTGGATATGAATTTGTTTTGTATATGCTGTGCATGTGATTTCAGATTTTAAATGAAGTCTGAGAGAGAATGAGTTTCAATTGTTTCTCTATCTAAGCTAGGAGATTCCTGCAAGGAGTGCAGTCGAATTCATCCGCAAGGAGTGCATTGATGAGGGCTCAATAGTTGAACTTTTGGTCTTGTTCACCCAGAAGTTGATTTGAGTTGTTAAAGCCATGCAAGGGAGGCGCAGGCTGAAGAAGAAGTCTCAGTTGTGAATCTGAGCAAGGAGCTAAGGACTGCTGCTGCAGGAAGTGCACAGAGTCTGAAGGATTCAACGCTTGAGAAGTCGTTGAACGCCGAGCGCAAGGAGTGCGCATACATTCCTCTGAAGGATTCAGAGTGAATAAGCTCAAGAGGGATATAACATTTGTGATATCATTGAAAGGGAACGTAGAAGGTTCGTGCCGAGGAAGGTTTCGAGCAGGAGCTGCAAGCGCAGGCTTGGAAAACAAGTCTCGGTAGAGGCACTTAGTCATTTTCAAGAAATCTTCAAGGAGGAGGAGTCAACAGCCAGGATTCGCAGGAAGATTGGCAAAGTTCCGACAGCCGTCAGATCTCGGGGAAGTTGCGCAGGTTTTAAGCTTGGAAGAGCAGAGAAGACCCCGGGGATTCAGAGTTCGGGATATCGGGGTTTCTGTGGTCGTGGGACTCTTATATAACGAAATCGCAATTAGCAATTTCTCGAGAAGATCAAAGCCGTTGATCTCAGCGGGGATACGTGGCGCGAGATCCCGGAGAGTCGGGGTTCGACACTTCAAAATTCTTGGTG
>JASDQU010370985.1:0-33387 GCA_032191745.1 Picea mariana
AGCATTTGCTAAAAACTTCTATGTTTATTTTAAACATATGAAGGTACACATATAAAATTGATGTCTTAGGGAGATATAAGGTATATTTTTACAGATCGTGATGAGTAAGAGTTGAGTCCACATTCCTTATAGACTCATATATTGAAAGATCAAAACCCTAGCAAGTGTTAATACACAGAGATGCACATTCACTGCATACTCTGTTTCATATCAATTAGGGCTTATTGATTGAGCTTATCAAAGAGGGATCTATCTACAGTGACAACATTACAAAGGCCTTTCTTCAGGATACAAAGTATCAACCTTCCAAGCTGCATTTTCAAATGCCTTGCATGCTTGTCTAAAGCACTTGAAGTGACATTGTGGCATAAACCCTAATTGTGAATAATGATGCAAGAGAGAGCCTAAATAATAAAAAATTGATATGCCCTAGCATATGAAAGGTTATATTATATAATATCAGGTCTAAGGAAGCCTCTCTCAGCCTTCAGTTCACTTTTATAGTCATTTTTCATGCGAAAAGGTTAAAAAGATCATCTACAGCAAGTTGGTAGCGCAAACTAGATTTTTTCTATGTATTGCGCTACCAACTCTTAAGTTTTTTGCGTGGAGGATTTTTGGTCAACTTTGACCTGATTTTCAACATTCAAATAGGTGATTCATGCCCCAGGTGTTGGATAAAGCTGGTGAAGGACTTCTACAACTTTGAGGAATCTCAGGTGGAGCTAAATACATAGAGTTAGGATGGGATACCTATCCCTTAAAAATAGGATCTAATCTCATCCATTGTAACTAAATCAGATATTGTAGTTATCAGATCCATCTTTTGAGGATATTGAAACTAAGTTGTAAAGGCTATTTAAGCCCATTGAAGCAACATTGTAAAGGGGTTCAACTTTGGAGATTTGATTGAACTCTTGTACGAAAGACCTCTTTGAGTACATGTTGGAATATAAGCTTATTTCACCGTCTATGTTCAAACCTTCATCTTCTTTTTTGTCTGTACCTGTGGGTGAATATTATGTTCATTTTTCTATGTTTATCTAATGACTGATAGCTGTCATCTTTTCTTTGCATTGATAAACTAGAATCACAAGTAATTTTACCTGTTATAGCTGGCCATTCATGTATGCTACTGTATGTTTGTTTCTGCTAGTGTAATAAGTATTCTCCATCCATTTCAATCTTTTATAAACTTTCTGAACAAGTATAGTTGAAAGCCTTGTATGTCTGAGTGTATTCATATGTGTCTCGAGTAAATGAGATCATATCAAATCATTCAACTTGATCCAATTTATACCCTTATTTAAGCATTTGATTAAATTACCAAACTCACTTAATCTACAACCTAGAGTAACTTTTAAAATGATAACAAGTATAATACTCACACATTTCACATTTAAACACATTGTGAAGCCATACAAATTTCACACACTTTAGAGACTCATATCAATAAAACAATTATGAATCCAAATATCAATATCTTTATTTACCTAACAAGTGCATATCCTAATATTACTACGTATATGTGAATATTTACTTAACAACTATGTATCCTAATATCACTACGTTTATTTAAATTCTAAACACGTTTTTTAATAAAAATTATAAAAAAATCGTGTGTACAAAATTGTATTTAAATTAATGACAAATAAATTTACAACTATATTCATAAAAACGTTCCCGTGAAAAGACTTGTTCAACATTCATATATAAATTAATAATAAATAAATATAAAACCATATTCATATAAAATAATGATAGCAAAGAATCAATGAAAAACTTATAATCTAAACTTAATAAAGAGAGATGTGGGGTTATTTTTTAAAAAGTTGTAAGCTATCATGTTTAGTTGTGTGACAAATTTTAAAAAGCAAAGAATCAATAATTGGATTGAAAAAACCAACCCAATAACTCAAAATGTAAACATAATAAACGGTTGGCGGTTTAGGAAAAAATAAATATCAAACAATACATAAACAAGGGGAGTTGCAAAGAAAATAAGTCCCTGTCTTCATTCGATTGAGATTCAAAACAAGAGAATGCATTAAAAGTCTGAGTAGGAACCTAGTGAGAGATTTACAGTCAAAACTATATTTTTTTGTTTTTTTCTATGGTATACTTCCGGTTTGATTCAAGTCTTAGAATTGTAAACTTGACTTATTATTTCAAGTCTTAGAACTGTAAAGTTGACTTATTAGAGATCATTTTCAAAGGTTACCTTCAAATTCAATTTTATACAAATTTGGGATTGCAAAGATTGACTTACGTTTAATGGTTTCAACAACTAAAGCTCATGTTAGAGGCGCTTCACACAAAACCCTAGTCGTTGCCTCCTTAAAGCATATGATGCAGCACATTGATGAAGCGTTACGTGGCAAAGCTTACAAGAATGACATAAATTCTCCAATAATAATATCTCAAGCGAACAGTGTGAAAGATTCTCCTAATAATATCATTTGAGAATGGGATTGGAGCACACGACAAGATTTGCTGTTGAGATCACTTTGTTTTTTCTTTGAAACTTTGTGAATGCAAAAAGTATCTTAGACAGAAAGCAATAAGAGCGGGATATTGATTAAGAGGATAGAAAATGGAGTTGGAAGTTTTGTTTGAGTAATTGCCTATTGTGGAACCTTCACTAAGGTTTACATTATAATTTGTGATATGTATGGATGAAGTATAGATTGGTTGAAGCAGTTTCATTCCATCGATATCCATTGAAGATTGTAGTGCACTGCATTGGCGAGTCATTACACCAGTCTGTCCATTTACTTACGAAAATCCCACAATTAGAGTGTCTACCACTCTTTCTTGGGGAGTAGGTGTGCTCTATTCTTTGTTCATATGATGGAATAAACAAAACAAAACATCAAGCATAAAAAGACATAAACATAATCATAGAAAAGATCCCAACAATTTGTCAATACAAATTTAAATTTAATCATTCATGTGTTGAATAAACAAAACAAAGCATCCATAGAATAATAAAAAAAATTCATGTGTTGAATTAACAAAACAAAGCATCAATATAACAACAAAAACACAAGAAGGTAGATAAGAATGCTATATGTGACTAGGTTAGAAATCAATCCTTCACATTATTATATTGAAAAACAATATAACAATAATCATTACAGACCAATACATTCGTACTGGCAATGGTTGAGATGGATATTATAAATAAAATGTGTACATATTATATGAAATTGTAAATAAAATGTTACTTGATGGATGATAAAGTTGTCGAATAACCCGAAGCCCCTGCATCAAAGGGTTATGGAGATAGCCCGACTGAGCAATGAGGCCCTTTGAAATCTAGAGGCAGTGAGAAGAATCATAAACTAATTTTGAACTATGGGGTCTATGTGGTGCAATCAAGGAAATTTGAGTGTTAGGTCCTTTGAATGTCACTCCTTGTAGTTTCGTTCACTCTTTTGCAGGAGGTAGAATATGGGGCATCGAGAGAGATCCTTGTTGAACAAGGGGAGTTGCAAAGGAAAAATCAATTGAATATGTTCCTTACATTTATTAGTATAGTCTTTTACAAGAAATAAATGAATTTGAAGACTATATACTCTTAGAATTTGGTAAGCATATCTTGAATTTAGATTTATTAATAAAATTACAATGATATTTCCTAAGCCTATGGCAATTTTTTATTAAGAGTTCTAAAATGGGTATATTAAGATTGTTGCCAAATTTCAGTGATTATTTTACTTAAAATTTTAAAAAATTGTATGGAGAATGTCATGCTTTGAATGGATCAAATAGATTTAATGGAAAATTAATCATATGTTGAAAAAACAAATGCTTATGATGCCTAAGAGTCTCAACAGTGAATTAATGCATCGACAACCCTAATTTGTGGTCATCTTCCACGTAGCATGCATGCACATACTCTCTCACAGACTCTACAAGTTACATAATCTTTATCTCTCATATAACGAGTGCCTGTATAGGTCAAAATGGTGGTTACAGAACCGACACCCCTATTCCATATGTTTACCTAAGAAGACAGAGGCATCCCTTCGCAATTATGGTTACAGACCCAGATTGAGATGCAAAGCCAAAAGCTAGGGCAAGGGCAGGACAAAGATATTGTAGAGGTAGCATTTGTTTAAGCAACGAAGAAATAAATAGTTTCCCCAACAGGAGAGGCTTCCAAAACAATAAATTTGACTTCCATATGTAGTAAGATTTAGATCTTCTCTGCATGCATTCGGGTATCAATCATTGTTACTTCTCTGCTATATATATAATTTTTTTTTTTGCATCATATGAACATTTGACCATCTGGGTTCCGTCCATTTACAACCTATCAAAAGCCCAAATTTTACTCAAAGCAAACAAATTTAGAAGCATAGTACACAAAGCTTCCAATATTGTAGTTGAGATTGAAAACAAGAGTTATACATGGTTTTGATTTGCATAGAATCAAACCTAGATTACCCTTGATTATTGGAGGAATCAAGATTCCTCATGATAGAGGTTGCGATGCTCATTTTGATGGTAATTCTACATATATATATAGTTTTTGTTTGTAAATATTGTTTCGTGTTATTGCTTTATTTTTCTTAGGAAAACTATGAGTTTTGGCCAAAATATAGAATGAGCAAGTTCAAACCATACCACATTGTTGGGGTCTTGAATCTACCAAAAACTCATTCTTCATAATTCTTTTTGGGGATAGATATTGGGAAACATATATGATCCCAGTTTGATAATGAGGAGGTATCACTAAAGGTGGTCTGCAACTACTGTGGTATTCTAGATGGATGACGCCATGTGTAACTCCTATGTGATTTTGATGACAAAGATACCCCTAAGTCGCGGTCTCATAGAGGAACATAGCCTAGTTGTAAAGAAAATCTTGTAATAGATATCTGTATCTATCTAGACAGAAAGAAAAAACTATGCAAAAATCACATACCTACTTGATGCATGTGCATCCCTGGTGTATGGGCCATTGTGCATCACCCCCCCAGATAATCATAATTTAGTACTTTTTTCAGAGAGTATATGCTTTAATGTTTAACCCGTGAGTATTATTCTGTGTGTTTGTGCTTATTTAGAATCTGCTGCAAGTTCTCTCAAATTTTGGTTTTGTGCTGGAAAAACTAAGGGCTCGAGCAATTGCTAGTATTTATCGCTTATAAGACTTCCTTAGAAGGCAATAGTGGATATCATGACCAAAAAAAAGTGGATCATTATTGATAAGAGTATCGTGAAGAAAGAAAAAGAGAAGCGAAGGTTACTCCTTTCAGATTCGGGGAAGGCGGACTAAATGGAAGGATTTTTTATCGTTGGCACTCACCCATCGTAGGCATCATGATTCGTAGTTGGGGTTGGTCCTGGGTGTTACAAATGATTATATGGCTCATCACCTGCAGAGACCACCAAAGAGACAATCACCACCAAAGAGACAATCAATAGCCAAGCTATAAGGTACTTCAAAGCTTTCGGTTAAGGTTATTTTTCCTATTTTAATTATATCTGTGACTGAGTTCTATGCAATATAAAAAAAATGCAGGGAAAAATGCAAGGAAAATTGATTAGACAAAGGGTCTCACCATCGTGGAAGTCCATCATGAAACCTTTGGTTGCAGAAAATACTACATGCATATATGGTGGTAAGTTCATTATGGAAAAATATGATGAAAAATTGCAGGAAAAATAATCCACTTTGTTGCAGAATATACCTGGTAAGGAAAACTACTCCACCTTGAAGCATCTGGTTGCATAGCATATTACCTGGATATCTGGTTGCAGAGAATATACCTGGTAAAAAGAACAAAAAGAGAGAAGCATGCACTTATAAAATTAAAATTGTTGTAAACTGTAGGCTATTGATGGTGAAAGGATAAAGTCTTTTTCATCTTGGCGGTGCAACACATGGGCACCATGCCAAGAGCCAAACAAAGACAACGTGTGACAAGGTATAGAGGCAACGTCTGACAAGGTGGCAGATGGGCATTCCAATAAACATTAGAGAAGCTTTAAGATTCGGAAAACGGTACGGTTTTACATTTAATGTCGGGAAGTATGCTAGACTTAGTTCTAGCATTACTTGAACTCGACAAAATTAATCTTCAAATATGCACTTTAAACTCCTTTTAAACTAAGATATGGTCCGGTTGTACCTCGGGAAGAGGCCAAATAAGACCTCAAATTAAAAACTTAAGATAAAAAATCAAATTTGAATTTGGAAATTGCATAAAACTTTCAAAACTTTGATTTAAAGTAGTTTGTGTTGCTTTGGTCTAAGTGCATAACTAATAGAATAGCTAAAAAAACGGTTTACTAAAAGTCCTTGCAGCCAAAAGGGCATGGACTAATAAATAAACCATGGGAAAGAGAGACGGGTTAAATTAAACTAACAACTAGAAAAAATAGATCAGAGCATTAGCCATACGTACCTGGAATTGAAGTTGCGATTTGATTTCATTTCAATAGTTTAGTCGAGATAAAGCAGAGATTTGCTATTGAATGCATATTAACTTCCTCAATAAACGAGTCACTTTTTACTTCTCCCTGCTCGTGGAAAAGTGAGGGGTCCACCCCTGGCCCTATCCCTGTCCCAATGGTTAAGAACATGTGCTATCTCGGGGGAGGTCACAGGTTCAAAACTGGCGGGGGGTAGGGATGCTCATATTGGCCCGTTGTGACAAGGCTGGTAGGGTAGGCGACCCTTGGGATAGAGGTTCACATTCAATGGACCTCAGGACATCTCGACCCCTTCTAAGTCACAAGTTATAGATATATCTGGCTTGCGGACTGTTGGGTATACTCTTGGGAGGTTGTTGTTCCCATGGTTAAAAAACAACAACATAGAAACAACCACAAATACGTGTTACCACATTTATACATACAACGAACACGTAGCCCTGTGGCCTTCCATAGCTAAAAAACAGGGAAAGGTTCTGATGTGCAGTTAGACATTGTCGAGTAGGTAAATGGGTTTTGAAATACAACAACCGTGATGGAAATACTAATCTTGAGCGAAATCTGAAGCGACGAAAACTCTCTCGTGCGTTTCTTGAAAAGCCCAAATGTGTGAAAGTCCAGACACACCGACAAATGTCCTCTAAATAACCATAGAAAGAATGAGGATTTCCAGGAAAATGAGGGCACGGGTTTAATTCCGCACGAAGAATTACTCCAAGCCAAGTTCTTGGATCTACTCATGGCTTCTTTGCAGAAAGAGAAAAACGAATTATCCGGCGAGCAATGTTGCACACAAATCTTTTATAATCGTCTTCATTGGACAATATGTCGAACAAGAAATGGTTGGAAAAAGTCGATTTATCAAACAGTACTTTTGGAAAGACTTTTTTTGAATGACAACTTCACTTCGAACTAGGTTACAGACTCCCTTAAGCTAAAAATTGATTTATCAAACATACTTTTGGAAAGACTTCCGAATGACAACATCACTTCGAACTAGGTCACATTCTCCCTTAAATGGGCTCCTTATTGCTCTCAGTGGAAATGGACATGATAGGTGAGCTACCCCTTCTCTACACGTGTCCTATATTTTATTATGCTCGACTTTTTCCCATGTGAAACAATGATTATCCACTAGTATTACTAGGAAGAAAGAATGTCATGTCTTTTCCACCAGTGCTTTTAACTAGTACCCGTCGTAGCCTTCTAGATTTCCACGAAGACCCATTAGAGTTAAGGCACCTATAGTCACCAATTAGAGTTAAGGCACCTATAGTCTTAAAGACTACAGTGCCCAACTTAAACCAATCAATCAATGTATTGGCTTTGTCCTGACCCAGTGTGTGCACTAACCACTTTCCATCAATGCCACAAATATGAAGATCCCCAATGGTTTCTTCCAAGATTGGTACTTACAGATGATCCCACGCTTCAATGATGTGATTGCAAGGGGTCACCTTCCACGTATTGTTGTTACAACACCTTTCAAGCTTTTCCATGTGGTGGAAGTTGACAACGTCCATGATTAATTTATGAAACTTTGTGTTATGATCAATTTATGAAACTTTGAAAACACAAAGGTTCAATCAACAACGACATTATTGTCCAATTTGTTTTATGACCTTCTTTCATTAGATCATTTTCCATTAGGAATATGGCAACAATGCTTATGTGGAATGCTTTTGATGTTTTTTCCAGGCTTGTCTTTTTATGGTAGTCCTTTTGATGCTTAGAGATTTGTGACCACTTTATATCAAATGAGTTTACTTAGTGGAGAGTTAATGTCCTAACATTTTGGTTGCGTATCTCACTTATTTATTTGATTGTTAGGATGTTTTAAGTTACATTTTTTTTAACTATTGAATGAGTGTTAATATAGTTATCGAATTGTTAGAGAATTGTGATTTTAAAATAGTAATTCTAATCCCCCAAAAAATATAAAAATACTAAAATCTATTCTCAAGTGAAAAATGATATTATAATAGCATTATTTTGGGGTTTAAAATTACCACTTTTGCAATTATAATCTTAGTTATAGTAAACAAAAACCTTAAAATCAAATTTAAAATTAAAATTTCTGATTGAGTGAGTGATTCATTTAAACAGTGAGTGAAAGTAACGAGGAAAGAGAATGAGTGAGGAAATGGAAAAATACTTATGAAGTTCGGCTAAGAGAGGATCCAAAAATCAACCCCAATCAAATGTCAATTTTTTATTTTTTTTTTAATTTTAATCTCAATTTTTATTTTTTCTTTTCTATTTATTTTTTAAATTTTTTTATATTTGTTTTCCTAGATTTTCTTTTCTTATTTTTTAAAAAGTTTTATTTATTATTTTCAGGTTTTTTGTTTCTTAATTTTTAAAAAGTTTGATATTTTATTTTTATTTTTTATTTTCTTTACAAGTTTATTAATTAATTTTAGTTTTTTTTTTCTTAATCTTTTTAAAAAATTTATTAACTTGTTTCTATTTTTTTAGTTTATTAATTTGTTTTTATTTTTTATTTTGATTTAAAGTTTTTTAATTTATTTTTAAATTTTTATTTTTTAAAGTTTCTTTTTTTTTTTCTTAGATTTTTTATATATATAATCTTTTTTCTTCTTATATATATATATTTTCAAAATTTAGTTTGCAACAATGTTTGGGTTTAACAATCAACACACATGTTTTATATATATATATATATATATATATATATATATATATATATATATATTCAAGATTTAGTTTCCAATAGTGTTGGGCTTTTAGGCTATTGGTAGCAACACTTTTTGGCTTGGAGTTAAAATAAATTATTAAATGCAACCTCTAAAAAAATAGAACTTTGGAGGGTTGTCATCAAATTGGTAACTATAAGACCTTTGACTAGATGGGTACATAGACTTTCACCCAAGTCCTCGAGGAGATGAACCTTGGGGTTTCTACGACACCCAAGTTTGGCAAGTGGATTCTTTGGGCATGCGAACACACCAAGGGGCTTACCTAGGTATGACGTGACTAAGAGATTTGGGTGTGTTGACATGATGGGCACACTAAAGTTCAGCATGTTGGTCACAAGGGGCACGATGGTTCATGAGAACATGGGTTCATTTGGGTGATCGAGTTCGCAAAGGGGCGTGACGATTCGTTTGGGAAACTAGGTCCACGAAGGGGCACAACGATTCATTTGGACATGGATTTGCGAAGGGGTGTGACAGACACCTCCAAAGGACACAATGGTTCATGATGGTGACCTTTGGAAAAATTATAAAAAAACAAGGACACGCAACCCAGGAAGGCATGTTTTGGCAAGAAAAGTTGAGAAAGAGAGCTTTGTGGTTCTGAGGAAGATAAAGAGGGCGAGCTCCCTCAAGGAGCCAAGTCACTCCACTTGGGAGGACTTGTGTTTCCTTGAGGTGGATTCATTAGATAGATATGGATGAGTTTCTCTTTGGAAGATTTTGTTTGAGTCTGGAAATGAAGGCCTGTTGGAGGCATGCGTGGGGTAGAACTGAAATCTATGAAGTCTACATAAATAAAGAGGAAAAGTTTGTATTTCATTTATTCCATGGTTCTTTTGGTTTCTTATGGATGTATGCTTAAAAATGACTCAGTGTTAAAGAAGTTAAAAAATGTCTAAGTATACAAGAGTTGCATTAGAGTAGGAGTGTGACTCATCGAACCTAGCCTAGAATGGAGTATGGGCATGCTCTAGGTGAAGAGGCATAGTCTAGAAGAAGTATATTTGGTGGTGCCAAACATCCAAGTGAAAAACGTTGTGGTGTCGCATGCCCTTAAGAGGTGCATGATCATAAGGTACACTGTGGGGATGTGACAGATGGTATCAAAGCAGATTCATTGTAGATTTTGGAGAAGGGTTGGGAATCTCTTCATCGCTATCTCGAGGATAGATGTTTCCAACGATTGAATAACACTCTACTACTGCAGTGCTGACAGTGGATAGGGCACAACATGAAGGAAATTCATTGTGAAGGTAGTTCTGTGGGAACGTTCACAGACTTAGTGAATGATTCGGTGCAACGAACTTGTTCATCATAGATTTTGCATCAAACTTGTGATAGAGGTTTGGTTGGGAGTGTGATGGGAAGGGTGGATATAGTGCACACCTTGTGTATAACAAGAGTAGAGTTTAATGGAAGCACTTGGACAAGGTGGGTGATCACATAACTCATCACAGACATTGTTGCAGACTTGATCACAGAGGCAGACTTGGTTGGTTGATGTGTGACATAAGTTAGTGCCAAACCTGTTGTGCACACCTTGAGGATACCAAGTGCAGAGTTTGTTGGGTGAACTAAGCACTTGGGAAAGGCAATTGAATGTAGGATCTATTGCACGACTTGTCACAAACATAACCATAGAAGTGTTCACAGAAGTGAAACACAGAGGGTGATCACATAAGTGATCACAAAGGTGGAACAGTTCTGGGTTGCAACAAGGTGAAGCACTTGGGTGCATTGGATGACTTGGGGTGACCTGGAGCACCTCCACAATAGGTGGTTGGTTAGGAATGTTTCATTCATGATATATTCATGTTGTGCATCCCTGAGAACAAAAATTTAGTTGAGATGGGTTGTTAGATGAGATCACAGCCTTCAAAAGAGGTGGCTCTTCGCAGAGTTACAATAGTTAATTAGCAGTAGTATGACTTGACATTCGGGCAGTGGGTGCATGGTGCCTTGAAGTGGAAGCAATCATGGTGTGGAGATGGAAATACATTGGAGACGAGTTTGACTAATTGCATGCAAAGTTTTTTACTTAGATGGATTTCGAAAGTGGAAGAATGGACTCAGCCTTGTATCACAACAAAGGTCTTGTTTGCTTGTGGATCTATGAATGGTGGTTGAGGTGATTTCATGCAGAGATTTGGTTGTTTGGGCAAGTGGAGGTCCAATATAGAAATCTTAGAACATGGCTACAATGAATGATGTCATTGGAAAGGTATGGTTAGCTTGAGTTCTTACATTTTCCAAGTTTTGTAGTGAGTTATTTAAAGGGAAGATGGATGACTTGGTGGTTGAAGTGCATTCCATTTCCACGGTGAAAACTAACAGACTTGAGGGTGACTCAAGTGGTGCTAGATTCGAAGGAGTCTTGTATTAGTTTGGGACACCTTGGTTGGGTGAGTGTGAGAAGAAATTGGGGTGACCTTCTTGGATGAGTATAGTGGCAAACTTAGGTGGATTTGGATGCATTTTTGGGGGAGGATTAAGGAAGTTGCCCAACTCTTAATGAGGTGTGATGGATAGGTCGTTGTGATGAACTAGACAGTGAGGTTTGGACGTGCCAATTTTGAGAGGATGGGTGAGGTGCCCTCGTGCTTAGTGCCTTAGCCATATTTTTTGATTCGGGTGGTGACTTGATGAGTCGTGATGATAGTGACAGAGTTTGGACACTTCCAGGAGGTGCAAGGAAGTTCATTCTAGGAGACAAATAGAGTCAGCAAAGAAATCAACCAAGAGTTGTTCGTAGTCAACCTAAATGGGTAGAATGTAGAACAAGTGACTTTGGTGGTGTTATATGACCATTGGTATGGGACATTGGATGTGGTAGAACACACTTTGGCGACTTGCAGAAAATTGTGTGATGACTCAGGTATCTAGCGGGGATCATTGGTTGGAGTTGGTAGAGTATTGGTTCAAACGTGCCTAAGGCATGGAAGTCATTTGAGGTGACTCATTCTACTTGAAGCACTTTGGAAAATTTGTTGGGACATTTTAGGAGCGTGAGCACATTGGCCACACTCATTGTAGATGTTGAGTTGCAGAGAGGTGACTTGACAAAAGGGGTTGAGTTGAGGACTTGATTTCTTTTGGAGGATTGTGCGAATAGGTATATTGCAACATGAAGAGTTTACTTGAGCGTGTGAATTTCTCATTACATTAGGAAACATGGTTGAGGGTAAATCCTAACCATTCCAAGGAATAGACAAGAAGACACAACAACTTCAACATGTAATGAAGTAGTGGGGCAAAGGTAGTTTGGACATGTAGTGCTTGGGAAAATTGGATAATTGTGCCATGAGGTGGAAAATAGAGTCGATTTTCGCATATGACTTCATTTTGGGGTGACTTCATAGTATAGTGAGGTGAGTGGATTCCTTTCCTTGATATAAGGATTGTGTAGATGGACCAAATTGCAGAAGGAAGTGACCAGTTTGTGCATGAGTGTGTGCATTCTTAAGGAGGGTGACTATTGGACTCGTCATTCAACTAATTCATGAATTCTGTGAGAACAAAAACATGACAAGGGGGTCAAGAGTACAGATTCCCCAGTAGGTTAGAAGTGAAACACTTAGAAATCCTGGAGGATCTCCTTGACAAAGATCGAATGATGGAAGTAGTGATAAGGCAAGGATGGACACTTGCCTTAGTCTTCGGATTTGGATGGAGTGACAAAGATGCAGACAAAAAAGACTAAGTTTTGGCATGAGGAAGTGCATTCTCATGAGTTGGGAACGGATGTTTGAATAGATACCCAATCAACTCAAGGAAAGGGGGAATTGAGATTGCAAAGACATGGCATACTTTGTTGAAGTATGGGTGCAACAACAAGATTGCAACAGTTCAACACTCAGGTGAAATTTTAAAATGGAGTGTGCAACAATCAATTGTAGCAAGTAGCGACAACAACATCAGAACCAAACAACAAAAGGCAACACTATCATAGTGAGAGAGTGTAGTAGAGTGGGGTGACTTTCATACTTGGAGTTGGATAAAGTGACTAGATTGACTCAATAAATAGATTTTGTGGAATTGGGTGCAATACAATTTGGTTTGTGGAAACTTGGGATTTCCACTTCGTAGGAGAACTTGAGTTTTCTACTTTGGCAGAATTTGGGGTTTTTAGTTGGCACAAAACTTGGGGATTCCAATACACTTAGTTGCAGTGCAGGCATGAGTTCGAGAAAAGAATTGGATATTGCATATTTTGTGGATGTTTCCAAGGATGACAATGACTTGAGGTGGGGAAGGATGTAAGTATTTCGGCTAGATGGGCGTGGAGACCTTCACCCAATTCCTTGAGGAGACAAACCTTGGGGTTTATTTGACACCCAAGTTGGGAAAATGGAAGCCCTGGGCATGCAAACACACTGAAGGGCTTTCCTAAGTATGAAGTGAACAAGATATTGGGGTGTGTCGGCATGAGGGATGCACCAAGGTTGGGCGTGTTGGTCACAAGGGGTGTAACGATTAATGAGTGCATGGATTTGTTTGTGAAATTGGTCCTACAAAGGGGCGTAAAGATTTGTTTGGGAAACCAGGTCCTTGGAAGGGAACAAATATTCATTTGGACAACTGCGTCCTCGAAGGAATTGCTTTCGATTGAAGGATTGTGCAAATAGGGAGATTACAACATCAAGAGTTTACATGAGAATGGGAATTTCTATTTTCATTAGGATACATGGTTTAGGGTGAATCCTAACCCTTCTAAGGCATATATAAGAATATTCAACAACATGGACATGTGACGAAATAGTGGGGAAAAGGCAGTCTAGACATGCACTTCTTAGGGAAAATTGGCTAACTATGCCATGAGGTGGACAATAGAGTCAATTTGTCATAGATGACTTCATTTTGGGGTGAATTCATAGTGCAGTGAGGTGAGGGGCAACCTTTCCTTGATCCGAGGATTGTGTAGATGGACCAAATTATAGAAGGAAGTGACCAGTTTGTGCATGAGGGTGTGCAGTATCAAGGAGTGTGTCTATTGGATTCGCCATTCAACTAGTTCACGGCTTCGGTGAGAACAACAACATGACAAGGGGGTCAAGAGTACGAATGTGTCAGTAGGTTAGAATCACAACACTTAGACATTGTGGAGGATCTCCTTGACGAAGATGGAATGATGGCAACAACGATGATATAAGGATGGACACTTTCCCTAGTCATTGGAGTTGGAAGGAGTGAAAGAGAGGCAGAAAAAAGACTAAGTTTGGGCACGAGGAAGTGCATTCTCATGAGTTGGGCACGAATGTTGGAATATCTACCCAATCATTCCAAGGCATGGGGGAATTGAGAGTGCATATACATGGAATAATTTGTTGAAGTATGAGCGCAACAACAAGATCACAAGAGTTCAACACTTAGGTGAAATTTTAAAGTGAAGTGTGCAACAATCAGTTGTAGAAAGCAACGATAGCAACAACAGAACTAAACAACAAAAAGGCAATAAAATCACAATTAGAGAGCTTAGTAGAGTGGGGTTACTTTCATACTGGGATTTGGGTGAAGTGGCCACATTGACTCAGGTAATAGATTATGCAAATTTGGGTGCAGTAAATTTTTTTTTGTGGAAAATTGGGGTTTCCACTTCGTAGGAGAACTTGGGTTTTCCACTTTGGAAACATTTTGGGTTTTTGGTTGGCACTAAACTTGGGGATTCCAAGAAACTTAGTTGCAGTGGAGGCACGAGTTTGGGTGGATACTTGGAGATCACATATTTTTTTAATATTGTTGGGGATGACAATGACTTGAGGTGGGGGAGGATGTAAGGCCTTTAGCTAGATGGAAACAGAGGCCTTCTCACAATTCCTTGAGGAGATAAAAATTGGGGTTGCTTCGGTACCCAAGTTGGGAAAGGGGAATCCTTTGGCATGCAAATTCACTGAGGGGATTACCTAAGTATGAAGAGACCAAGATATTGGGGTATTCCGGCATGAGGGGTGCACCAAGGTTTGGCACGTTGGTCCCAAGGGGCATGATAG
The DNA here is from genome assembly GCA_032191745.1 of Picea mariana. NCBI lineage: Eukaryota > Viridiplantae > Streptophyta > Pinopsida > Pinales > Pinaceae > Picea > Picea mariana. Next base: position 15,155 of record JASDQU010370985.1, read on the forward strand.
TTGGTAAGCGCATGGGTTTGTTTGTGTGATTGAGTCCGCGAATGGGTGTAATGATTCGTTTGGGCGACCGAAGATATGGAGGGGAATGACAATTCTTTTGGGAAACTAGGGTCATGGAGGGGCACAATGATTCCTTTGGGAAAACGGGTCCTAGAAGGAATTTCTTTCCTTTGGAGGACTGTGTGAATAGGTATATTGAAACATGAAGAGTTTACTTGAGCATGGAAATTTATCTTTGCATTTGGAAACATGTTAGAGGGTGAATCCTAACCATTCCAAGACATAGAGAATAAGATGTAGCAACATTGACATGTGATGAAGTAGTGGGGAAAAGGAATTCTGGACGTGCATTTCGTAGGGAAAATCGACTAAATGAGCCATGAGGTGGAAAATAGAGTTGATTTTCTATATATGAATTCATTTTGGGGTGACTTCATAGTGCAGTGAGGTCAGGGGTGACCTTGCCTTGATTTGAGGATTGTGTAGATGGACTGAATTGCAGAAGGAAGTGACAAGTTTGTGCATGAGGGTGTGCAGTCTCAAGGAGTGTGATGGTTGGACTCACCTTTCAACTAGTTCATGAATTGGGTGAGAACAACAACATGACAAGGGGGTCAAGAGTATTGTTTGGAACATGCCTATTTTGAGGAGAGACCTATTTTTGGAAAGGAAGACCTAATTTTGGAGCACTCACAACAAGTGGCAAGGAAGAAGCATGCAAAAAAAGAAGGAAAAGCAACATGTAAGAGGAAAAGCCATGTGGTGAGGAGGCAGAAAGGCCTAACCATATTAGGGTTAGGGTTTCTGATAAGGATTGTAATGGCTATAGGCTTGTAAAATAATATAAATAAGAACTTAGGAGGTCTAGGTTGTTCAGTTACTGTTCGGTTGTTGTTTTGAGGGTTCAGACATAGTTGGTTGTTGAAAGTTGTTGAGTGGTAGAAGAGTCAAATAAGATAGATTTTGAGGGCTAGATCATAGGCTAAGGAGCCTGGTGTGATATAGTCCGCCTCATAGAGGTTCCTTAACTTCCTCATGATTGTATGATTGAATATGTAATGCACGCAACACTAGATTTTCTAGCAGATTAAATAAAAGAGTAGATAAGCCAAATCTTTGTGGACGTAGCCCCAGGAGGGGGTGAACCATGGTAAAACCTGTGTTCTATGTGATGTTTCTTGAATGCTTTAGTTTTTTTTAATGGTTATCTTATGAATGAATGATTAAATAGATATATTAGTATGCATGCATGAGGATAAAGATGAATGAATCTTAGGAATACCTGAATCAGTAACACGTTTAATGCATAAAGAAAGGTAGAATACACTCCCAGATCTCCACTCATTCCTAGACTGCAAACACCTGGGTATTGCAGTCACCCATAGAGATATCTCGAGTGAGATTGCGTTGTGCACCCTGTGCATAGCGTTGCCTTCTGGTTTACTGGGAGGACCGATAGTTTTAGAGGGTTTTATTGGAAACCTGTTCATATATTAAACTTGGTCAACATAAGAAGAAGTAATAAGTTAGATATTTAAACCAACAAATGGTTATATTTCCAGATGGAATTGCATAGGATTGAGTGGACATGATCCATGGAAGAAACACGTGGAGAATGAAAGTATAGAAGGGAATGTTCAGGCCATGGAATCCAGCAAAGGTAGAGATCGAAATATGGTTGAAAATGAAAGAACTCGAGTTTGTGCAGAAGGACAACATAAAACCTAAGATAACACCACACAGATATCTTGACAAATACGTGTTTAGTGACCTGCATGAGGTATTTTTCTATGATTTTCCGCATTTTTTGCAGTAGTGGTTATTAAGGTTAAAATACAACCACCCTACAAATCAATTCAGACAGCTGGAGTGGAATCCTATGGAGATCACGTAGTTATATCAAGTTGATAACAAGTTCATGCACACAATAGATTTCTGGTTAGACAATATTGTTGCAGGGTTTATCATTGAATTTGAAGTATATACCACGAAGTCTTACACCGCAACAGGGAAAGATTTTCTAAAAGGACCCAGCGTTAGTTAAATCAGATCGTTGTATACTTCAATAAAGATTTTATTGTATGACAATGGTGTGATTATTATGGAATTAGACAACTAAACTTCCCTGCGCACATGGGGGAAGGGGGGAAGCACTGATAGGAGGCTGAAAAATGGAGGAAGAGATGGATAAGGGAAATAAGAAGGAGGCCATGGACCCAATCATGATGGAGAAATACTAGATAAAGAAGATAATGGAAAAATATAGAAAACCATGTAGTGGAGTACCGTACCAATATAAGATGAATAACAAGAACAGAGCCATAGCTGATAGAGAGGGCTTGGAAAGCAATGAAGAAGAGGTAGATGATCTCTAGGCTATAAATTAGATCGAGGAAATACTGCATGAAACATATGAAGGGAAAACAAGAGGTCTAAGGGTAGGAATAAGAGGTATAACTCCAATCCATATGACCGTCAATGTGGAACCTACAACCCCATGCGCGAATAACACACCAGAGAGAACACCAACGTTTAGAAAACCAAATTTTAGTGGAAGAAAGACAATAGGAAACACATCCAAACAAGGATCAACAATTGGAGGAGCCAGTTCAGGAAGTAACATTCAAATATCTACATTGCGTGGAGGTAGTAGTTCAACACAATTTAAAATGGCAGGACATGATCCCACAATCAGGTTACCAGAATTTCGAGGAGAGTCATCAAAGGACCCTGAAAATCACTTATTCATCTGTGAGAAGATCCGGGAACCAAAGAATATCACAAATGAGGATACAAATCTCATGTAATTATCAATCGCACTAAGAGACTGCGCACTAGACTGGTACATGAGCCTAGATGTAAACAATTCACCAAGAGTAACAAAGACTATTGCAGACGTGAAAAAACTACTGATAAATAAATTTCAGAAGCCCAGCTCAGAAGACCAGTATATGAATGAAATGATAGAAATCAGGAAAAAACAAAGTGAGTCTGTTTGGGAGATTGATCATAGGTTTAAATGTCTAAAAGGTAAGCTGAAATACACAATGATTGACATGCAACATAAGAATCTATTTGTGAACTCACTATTAGCACAATTGAAATACCCATTAAGACAACAAAAGTTCCAAACTCAGGCAAAGGCTCTGCAAGCAACCTTGCAAGTGGAAGAGAACTAGTATCATTAGACAAATCCAACAATAGAGGAGTTGAAGGAGGATTTGAAGAATCTAACATTTCAACTTAACCAAAATAAGGGTAAAGAGAAAAGAGAAGTGGTTTGATGTACCTTATGCAGGAAAAATGACACCATAAGAATGAATGTCCAAATTTCGTGTAGTATATTGAAACAAGGGTGCCAAACCCATTTCCAATAGGAGGACCATGGTGAGATATTTTCAAGACACATGGACATGATCCATATCACTGCCCAATGATGAATAAGCATAAGACAGTACCAAAAATTTCATATTGCAATTTTTGCAAATCAGTGGGTCATGATGATACAAATTCTAGGAAAATGGATTTGATGAGAGAAAGAACTTCAGATACTTATAGGGTGCAAGAAGAAATGATGATAGGACAAGATGCACCTCAGTTCAACCAAGTACCACCACCATACAATAATGCGCAGTAGCAGTACAACATTGCACAAAAACAATATAATAATGCATAACCACAATATAACCCCACACGGTATAGCCCCACACAATATAACCATGTACCTCAGTACAACATGCCACAAGGATATCGAGGTGGATATATAGGTGGAGGATGTGGGAAAGGAGTATTTGGACGAGGCAGGAGACTAATAGTTTTCCACAACTTCCAACAACCAAGACATTATGCAAGGGAGTGTCCACTCCCACCAGTGACATGTATGTACTGTCGTGCAATAGATCACAACACATAAGATTGTCTGACACTCTTGGGGAATATCCAAGAAAAAAGGAACCAGAACAACCAGAATGTCTAGTGGATTTCTGTAGAAGCTAGAGAGGATGGGAGAAACACCAATATAGTCACTCGAGGAGGATCCAAGATAGGAATTGACATAGTAAAACAAGATCCAACGCAAGACCAATAGGTTAAGAAGAATATTGAACCACATAAGTAGTTTGATGCACAGAAAGAAAAGAAAACATTCAAGGAGGCTATACAAGAGTTTCTCAAGAATTTTTTTTTGTCTACATCAACCGCGCAACACAATCAAAACTTACCAATGTATGAAATTGCCTCCTCAATGGACCATACCAATGGAGAACAACCTTTAGAGAAAGTAAGTACCATAAAGACTTTTCTGCAATATTGTGTTAAGTTATTGAATGACCCATCATCTATTAAGGTTTTACAAGATATGCTAGAAAGATGTAACACCAAGGAGGAGGGAAAGTTATAACATAAAATAGTCAATCATCTCCATACAAGAAGAAGGACAAGCAACGAATATAAACTGAATGCCAATATTGGGGATTTCAATATGGGTGATATTATACTGGAATTAGGCTCTAAAGTAAATGTATTACCTAATAAGACATGGAAGTGTATGGGAGAACCCACACTAGGATATTCACCTGTCTAGTTGAAATTAGAAAAGCAACACAGAGTATTACCAAATGGAAGGCTGAAAGGTGTGAAAGTAGATTTGGATGGAGTGTGCACTATGGTGGATTTTGAAGTAATAGAGATAGTAGATGGCACAACACCTTATCCAACATTGCTTAGATTGGATTGGGAATTTGATAAATAAGCTATAATGAACTTGAAGACAACGAAAATGACTTTTGAATCAAGTGAATATACAGTCATTTCCACATTGGATCCCTCAGAAGGAGAAAGGTTTGTAGAACCCACTTGTTTAGATCTGGAGGAAATAAACAAATTGTACAAAACTACCGCACTGGAAGAGGGTTATGTTAACCCAACTACATATGGGGTACTCAGTCGGAGAAGCATTACATCATGTTCTTCTGAATCAAACACAAGTTTGGAGAATTGGCAACAATGATTACACGAAGTTTCCACAAGAAGGTGCAAAAGAATGGACCGCACAGTAAGATGGGTTGGTAGAGAGATAAGAGAACCTCCAATTTTTCATGGATTAAATGAATTAGAGGAATTTATGACAAAATATGAAGAGGAAGTGTTATAAAATCAAAGGATCTTAGCCTTAGATGTTTCACTCAAGGAAACACCTACAAGATGGTTGAGTGTGCAGGAAGAAACAATTCAGGACTGGTATCAATGTAAACAACTACAACACATTAGATTTGGCATAGACCAGGGGGGAGATAAAATGCAGAGGTATGATGGATAGAGAAAACCATTTGAACACTTAGAGAAGTTTAGAACATAATGGAGGATGACACCACCAGAGGAATGGCCTCATTACTTTATCTATACATTGTAAGGAATACCAGGGAACTGGTATATAGACTAGGAGATGCGTAGAGGCACTATAGAATGGACAGGTTTACAAAAAAATTTTGTAGTAACCTTTTCATTTGAACATGAGAACCCCAACATCAACTGAACATTGAAGATGATACAGGGAGTGATATTTACTAATGAACCAGAAGTTGAAATCATGACATAATATCAACAACAAAACATATAGACAGTCAAAGAGTTACTCTCATGCTATCACGTTGAAGAGGAAGCACCGGATGAAGATGATCCACAAAACATCCAGATTAAGGAGATTGAGAGAGAAAGAGATATGGAAGGTACATATTTGGAGTCATAAGTATTTGTTGCACTAATCAAAGTTAAGAAACTCAACATTGGGACAACTGATAATCCTAAAATGGAAAGTATTGGAGAATATTGGGATGAGAAAACAATAAAAAGAATAACATAGCTACTACGCGAATATAATGACTTGTTCCCAACAACCTTTATAGATATTAAATGAATAGAAGAGGATCTAGGTGAGATTAATATACCCCTCAAACTGGAGGCTAGACCTTTCAAGTAGAGACCCTATAGACTGAATCCAATGTATAAGCAGAAAGTCAAAGCAGAAATTGACAGAATGTTGGAAGCTAGTTTCATAGAACCAGTAGAAGAATCTGAATGGATCATTCCTATGTTATTCCAAGAAAAGAAACAAGGGGGGATAATTATTTGTGTAGATATAAGGAAACTTAATGATGCTTGTTTACATGACTCTTTTCCTACCCCTTTTACAGATGAAGTCTTAGAGAATGTGGGAGGCCACGAAGCATATTTATTCACCGATGGATTCTCAGGTTGCCATTAGATCGAAATAGCTCCATAAGATAGGTATAATACTAATTTTTCTACAGAATGGGGATCCGATCAATATACAGTCATGCCATTTGGGCTGAAAAATGCACCAGCCATATTTTCAAGAGTAGTCATAGTTTCTTTTAAGGAATTCATACATCAATTTATAGAAGTATATTTGGATGACTGGATTGTATATAGTCTATTAAAGGACCATGCAGAAGTGTTAAGATAAATGTTGGAATGATGCAGGCAATGTCAGATATCATTGAATATCAAGAAATGCATTTTTGGTACACCTTTCAGAATATTGTTGGGACATATAGTGTGTAAACAAGGTTTACTAGTGGATCCTACTAAGATTGTAGTCATTGTCAATTTACTACCACCAAAGTCAGTGTGCCAGTTAAGAGAAACATTGGGACATACAAGCTATTGTAAGAAATTTAAAAAGGGGTATGCAAAGATTACTGCACCAATGGAAAAATTCTTAAAGAGGGACACCAAATTTTAGTGGAATGAGGATTGCCAATCAATATTGGACACTTTAAAACAAAATATGGTCACAACACCTATCCTAGTATTCCCAGACTGGGAAAAGACATTTCATGTGCATGTAGATGCATCATCCATAACACTTGGAGCAATTCTGGCATAGTCAGGAGCAGGGGACTTAGACCATCCTATAGCCTTTGCAAGCAGAAATTTTTCAGAATCATAGTAGAATTACAACACCACAAAAAGAGAATTCCTATCCATGGTATATGCACTTCATAATTTCATGCACTACTTATTGGGTAAACAGTTTAAAATGTTCACAAACCATTCTTCCCTCAAATATCTAGTCAGCAAGCCAACGTTGGGGGGGTGAGGATCTATAGATGGATATTTTTATTCCAAAAATTTGATTTTGAAGTGATAGTCAAACCAAGGACGCTGAATGTAGGACTTGATCACCTATCAAGGGTAACTAATGGAGAAGAATCTACTAACTTGGAAGACAACTTCCCCGATGCACAATTATTTTCATTACAGCTAGATGATGAATATTTCATTTATATTATTGAATACTTAAGTACATGGGTTGCACCACAAGAGTTTAGCACTGTGCAAAATAAAAAACTGGTAGTCAGAGTTGCAGACTATCAACTTGTTGTAGGAAATTTATACAAAATGGGAGTAGATAGTATTTTGATAAGGTGTGTATTGGAACATGAAAGGCCCAAAATTTTAGTAGAATCTCATGAAGGCATAACTGGAGGACACTATGCAAGTAAAGCTAGTACGCATAAGGTATTATGCGCAGGATTATGGTGGCCAACAATCCATACAGATGCCACAAAATATTGCTAGAAATGTGATGTCTATCAGAGGGTTGTAAAACCCAATAGAAGGGATGAGATGCCTCTAAGACCACAAGTGGATCTACAAGTATTTGACGAATGGGAAATAGATTTTGTGGGACCTAATAACCCACCAATTTTTTTTTTAGAATCTAGGTATATCATTATTACAATTGAATACTTAACAAGATGGGTAGAAGCAACACTAGTTAAAGACTGTAGCGGAGAGACAACAACACACTTCTTGTTTGGGAAAGTGATCACCAGATTTGGATGTCCTAGGATTCTGATGAGTGACTAGGGTATTCATTTTATTAATGATACCATTAGAGCTATGACTAAGGAGTTTGAATTCTAACACCAGAAGAGTACACCATATCATCCTCAGGCAAATGGAATAGTAGAAGCCTTCAATAAGATTTTGGAAAATGCTTTGAAAAATATCTTCAATGTCAACATAGATGATTGGAACTTGAAGATACCAACAATATTATGGGCATACATGAACACATGTAAGAATTTAACAAGACAAACACCATTCAGATTTGTGTATGGGCAGAAAGGAATGGTGCCATTAAAATTTCTGGTACCCATTCTGCGAGTAGCAACAATTACCAACATGAAAAAAAGGGGTGCAGTATAGGAAAGGTTAAGTCAACTAATGGAAATGGAAGAGGACATGATTCTGGCAGGATTTCACCAAGAAGTACAGAAAGCAAGTGACAAAGCATGGCATGAAAGATATATTAAAAATAAGAGTTTTAAGGAGGGAGACCTAGTCTTGCTCTATGACATCAAATTTTTCCAACACCCTAGTAATTTTAGAATGCATTGGCTAGGGCCATATGAAGTAAATATTGTAACAAATGGGGGATCTGTACAACTAAGGGACTTGGGAGGAACATAACTGAAATAAATGATCAACGATAGTCGATTGAAACTATATAGAGACAATCGACCTACTAAGCCTTAAACATTATATCATAGTAAGAAAGGTATGTATATAGTGTACTATAGTAGATATTAGGAAAGAAAACTCATAAAAAGGAAGAAAAAAGTAGAAAAAAGAGAAAAAGGAAGAAAAACATAGAAAAGAAAGAAAATACAGAATACAGGGAAATATCCCAAGCAACAGATTATGGAATCAACGCGACAAAGAGAAAAAGTGATCGTGCGTAGCATATGGTTGACAGGAAGCAAACACTGTGCACTAAGGAAAAAGTCACAATGGAAATTTACGACGCATAAAAAAAGTACAGTGCACCAGAAAAGGGTCCAACGGTCGAAAAAGTAAAAAAACTGCCCATTGGGGTAAAAAAGGCACGAATTGGGAATTTATGCAACTGAACGAAGCGTACCCAAAAATATTCAATGCATTAATAACAACCAAAGAATCTTCTTTGATAATATTCATAGCATTTATGACGCCCTTTATATAAAGTGAAAACACGGGCCAAACATGACTTATTTTTCATTTGCAAACCCGCGAAGCTAAGGATCACGAAGACGAAAGGAAAACATATGAGGTTGGATATCATAGAAGCCGAAGCTCAATCAGGGAACCAAGAACTACTGAAGATGGAACCTCCAAAGGTTGGTGCACCAAGACAAACAACATGAAAATCATGTAATAGCCATAGGTCACCACAGGAAATAGCAAAGGCGGAGAAGGAATTTACACGGAGAGAGGGAATCGCCGATGTCGATGTAATTCCTTCGTCGTAGGTCAAACCAGTGACCACCATACTAGTCAAGGAAGAAGAGCAGGCCCTGATCACTGTCGGGATGGATATCAACTCGAATGATAGTGCACAAGGCCACAAACCTTTGACCACAGGAAACCCACCACAACCTTCTAGGGCTGAAGTAGTCCACAGAACAAATGGCAGGGACAACGAAAGGAAAATGTCTAACAGGACAAGACCACAACCTATAGTGGGCTCCATGTAGGAGGAGGAAGTACAGATTGAAGATATCACAGGGAAACCAGAGTCAGGCGAGGAAGAAAAAGAAATAGAGGTTGGGACCTCTAGCGCGTCGGTAAAGATAAAGGGAAAAAAAACCATCGCGCACTCCCCATGCATGTAGAATGATGCCTCGATCATGTTGCTGTGCATTCCAAATGGGGTGCAGTCCGTGCCAAAATTACTAGGCTACATTGAAATATTGTGGTACATAGACCACGATGTGTCTAACACCAACAAATTCCAAGAATTTATGCAACAGGTGTACATGGAGAGCCTGGGCATAGGGCCATTTGGAGATCCAATCCTGTTGGCAAATATTTAACAGACAACGAATGCTTGTCATTGATGGCAAGTACAACAATGAAGATGGCATGAGTATAGGAAGTTTGTAACCGATAGGCAAACATAAGCTAAGTTCAGGAAGATCAAATGATCGATGGCAATGCAACATTGATCGAATGATCGAAGGCCCGTAAAGTTTGAGAAGCATTTCTGATCATTGGATCCCATTCAAAATTCCTGAAAGAACGAGGGCCGTCAGATCTGAATGTAGACAAGAAGAGAACTAAAGAGGAGGATAGATCTTAGGCGTTAGATCCAAGCGTAGGACCCGACCATCGTTGGATCAAGGAGAACCTGCACGTTCTTTAAAGTGCAAGAAGTAGTGGGGCTCACAAAATTCTGAAAGAAGGAGGACCGTCCATCATCAGGAAGGAAACGTGGGGAAAGATCGTTAGTTAGCTGACTGAAGAGTCAAAGGAACGATGTTCCCTAACCTCTTGAAATCGTGATATGTGAAATTGCGATTTAATCTGAGCCATCAGATTAAGGTTGAATCTGGATTGTTGATCCCAGTCCTTTTCGGAGTTTTAGAAATCAAGAGATGGAGAAGTCAGAGACTCTCAACATTAGGAGTCCCGAAGTGCCGAAATGTGAAATCACGAAAGTGCCTTATGCATAAGTCCGTGGTCACAGCCCTTGGTCACATCAGCAAGAGATGGAGGAAAGAGCTAGAGAAACCAATCTCGGTTTTGGGGATCGCAACATGGAGAGGCAATAAAACAATGCAACAAGAATCCTGAAATCGTGATATGCGAAATCGCGATTCAATCGCAGCCATTGATCCAAGATCATATCTGGACCGTTGATCCAACTCCATATCAGAGTTTTGCGAATTGCGATATGGAGAGACAAGAAAACAATGAAACAAGAATGTCGAAATCGCGATATGCGAAATCGCGATTCAATCGCAGCCGTTGAATCAAGATCAGATCTGGACCGTTGATCCAACTCCATATCGAAGTTTCACGAATTGTGACATGGAGAGACAAGAAAACAATGCAACAAGAAATGAGAAATGACGAAATGATCTGAACCATCAGATCAAGTGTTGATCGGAGGGTTACTGTTCTCTCTCACAGTTAACTCCTCAGTTTCGAATCTGTTAGTGAAACAGACTCATGATTGTCGATTAGTTGGTGTTTCAGTTGTTCAAACAGTTGTCTTCTTTTTGCCTAAGGAGATGGGAAGTTGAACCTCCGTGTGTGTGTATAAAAGAAAATGAGACAGACAGCGTGTTGTTGGTTGTTCTGTATGAAAAATGAATAAAACTGTAAGAAAGGGAAAATTATAGGAGTGCAGAGTGAGATGGAGAAAATGCACAGTGTGAGATGAAACTCAGAGAAGAGTAATAGATGATGAAGAAAACTTGAAGCAGAGAAGAATGATAGAAGAAGTTGATGTAGAGCAGCCCTGCTGAACAGAATTGCAGAACAGTTAGAAGAAGACCAGATTTACAGAACAAAGAAAGATTGGTAAGAATTGATTTATCTGTGTAGTTGAATGTTTATTTATTCATTCATATTCTAGGGAGGTTGGGAGGTGCTCGGGAGGACTGTTGTGCTCAGAGGTTCAAGTGAGAGCTTCAACACAGGAAGTTGTAGGTTCCATCTGGTTGTAGCCAGAGAAACCAGGGAAGAAGGGTGGTGCAAGGGAGAACAAGTATTCTCTATTATACAGGTTGGAGCTTGTGTAACTAGAAGTTGGTGCTTCGATCCAGTTGGTGCTGGAACATTAAGGGGGTTGGTGCTTCCTTATAGTGGGTGCTAGAAAAACCAAAGAGTTGGTGCTCTCAAATAAGTTGCATCTTGTAAAATAGAGGTAGCTACCTCACATTGAGTTGGTGCTCAATTATAGATGATGTACATAACTTAAAAGATTGCCTATCATTTCGAAGAAGAAGAGGTTTTCTCCCTTTATGGGTTTCCTCGTGAAAATCTGTCTCTGTGTATACCTTATGTGTGAGTGATGCTCTTTACTTTTACTGTCCATATGCTTTATATTGTTGATGATCACTTGAAGAAAGATTAATAATGTTTTAATAAACTTAAAATTGTTTAAGCTCAATTACAACTGATTCACCCCCCCCCTCTCAGTTGTTTTAGAAATTTCAACAATTGGTATCAGAGCGGGTTCCTTTTATTCAAAGGTAGATCTGTAAGCTTAAACATGACAAGTCATGAAGGGAATTTAGCCTCTAAGCCCCCTCTGTTTGATGGAACAAATTTTGCCTTCTGGAAGATTAGAATGAGAACATACTTAATGGCCTCGGGTGTTGATGTTTGGGATGTAGTAGAGACTGGATATACAAAGCCTGTTGTGCTAGCCTCCAAGGATGATAAGTTAGAGTTTAGTTTTAATGCTAAGGGGATGAATGCTATCTTGAATGGACTTGCTGAAGCTGAGTTTGTAAAGGTGATGCATCTTGATACTGCCAAAGCAATGTGGGATAAACTTATTAGCAGTTATGAAGGAAATGAGAAAGTAAAAGATGCCAAACTTCAAACATACAGATTGAAATTTGAAGAACTAAAGATGAATGAAGATGAAACAATTAACAAGTATTTTTTAAGAGTTGAAGAACTTGTAAATGCCATGAAGGGTCTTGGTGAGAAGTTTGATGACTCACTCTTAGTTCAGAAGATTTTAAGATCTCTGCCTGATAAATTTAATCCGAAAGTCTCTACAATAGAAGAATTAAATGATCTTAAAACTCTGTCCATTGATCAACTTCTAGGAACTCTAACTGCATATGAAATGATAATTAACAAAGATAAATCCAGTACTAGAGAAGCATCTTTTAAAGTAGACAAGAATACTGATTCAGAATTAGATGATATTGAGGCAAAATTTGTGAGAAGGTTAAAGAAAGGACCAGGAAAATATCAAGGGAAGTTGCCCTTCAAATGCTTTAACTGTGGTAAAATAGGTCATTTTTCATCTAAGTGTCCCCATCAGAAAAGGGATCAGAACTCTGATGATGAAAAGAAGTACAAATATAAGAAATATAATAAGAAGAAAAGTTTGGTTGTAAATAATGACAATTCCTCAGAAGACACCGATAGTGAGTCATCCTGTGAAGATAAGGCAAATGACTTCATGCTTATGGCCAAGGAGGATTATGATAATAAAAGCACAGGTAGTGATGATAATGATGAAGAAGATGTGGTTTATTTGGAAGGAGAAATGATTAGTGCACTGGAAGAAATTGATATACTCAGAACCAAGAACAGAAAGCAAAAACAATTGTTGACACAGTTCGAGAAAGATAGTAAAAAACCTGATGAAGACTTTGCTCTACTGAAAGTGGAATTAGATGAGGAAAAGAAAATAAAAGACATATTGAAACAACAATTGTCAGAGAAGAAAGTCAAGTGTGAAGCCTTAGAAGAAGAGATAGTAAAAACTAGAAAATAAATGGAGAAATTTACAGGATTGTATCATTAAAATCTGCCAAGTATTAAAGCCTCAGAAGAATTAACCTCCATCCTAAATCAACAAAGAAATTCAAAGTTGAAAGCTGGATTGGGATATGAAGAAGGATCAAGTAGTGATCATCCAAGTAATACAAAATCTATCAAGTTTGTCAAATCCTCAAACATTGGCAACAATCACTCTGCAGAAACAAAGAAAGAAAATCAGCCTCCAAAAAGAAATGAAAGAAAAAGCCCCAGAACTGAATTTGTAGACCAGAAAGATTATTGGCATGACAGAAGTCGACCTCCTCAAAGAAGATAGATTTTTCCAAGGTATAATGATTTTTTCTATGGTTATTGTTTTCTCTGTTCTAATTTTGGTCACAAAGCTATAAACTGTTCTTTAAGATTTAGATATGAACAATCAAGATATTCAATGAATAACTATCTTCCACAACAAAGATTGAGACAACCAAGCAACAAACAATCACAGATTATAAATCATGTGATGACTGGGAGAAGGACACAGGTGAAACACAACAACAGATATGAGCATAACAATCATTATGATCTATTATTCAGTGAACTAGAATGTTACAACTATCATAATTATGGTCATAAGGCTGCAGACTGTCGCTTAAGGAAATACAATTCAGATTTGATCCCCACTACTGAAAATGTCAAAGTTTGGAAGAAGAAAGTAGATGAAAAGTGTGGACTAGTGCTATCAGCCCAAAAGAAAAAGAATCCCTAGTATATTGACAGTGGATGCTCCAAACACATGACTAGAGACATAAGTAAGTTTCTAACTCTAAGTAATAGCAAATCAGGGAAATGTAACTTTTGGAAATGATGCACTAGGAAAGATAAAAGGTAAAGGAATTGTAAGTTTATGTAACGGAAAAAGAAAATCTCAAGATGTGTTGTTTGTAGAAGATTTGAAACATAATCTGCTTAGTGTCAGTCAAGTCTGTGACTGAGGGTGTGAAGTTTTTTTTACCTCTAAAGATTGTAGAATAAAAACTGTGGATTCAGGTCAACTAGTTGCAAAAGGTATAAGAACAGAAAACAATGTCTATGTTTTAAAAGAAGAAGAAGAAGAATGCCACTTAAGAAAATATGATGAAAGTTAGCTGTGGCATAGGAGACTTGGTCACCTAAATTTTGATCACATAATCAAACTCAGAAACAATGGGGCAGTAAAAGATCTTCCGATGATATCAAAGCCATATGACTCTGTTTGTAAATCCTGTCAGATAGGAAAGCTTACTCACACTCAGTTCAAATATAAAAACTTCCCCTCAACAGAAAAACCTCTCCAGTTAGTACATATGGATCTATGTGGTCCATCAAGGAAAGAAGGTACAGGAAAAGAAAATTACTTTATGTTGATTATTGATGACTATTCTAGACTAACTTGGGTTGTCTTTTTGAAAGAAAAATCTGAAGCATTTGAAAAATTCAAAGTATTTAAAACTCTGACTGAGAATCAAACATGAAAAAGATTAAAGGCAGTAAGGTCTGATAGAGGAGGAGAGTTCAGTTCAAGGAACTTCAAAGATTTCTGTGATAAGCATGGGATCAAAAGAGAGTACACAATTCCAAGGACTCCACAGCAAAATGGAGTTGTTGAGAGGCAGAATAGGTCAGTACAACAAATGGAAAGATCAATGATGAATGAAAGGAACATACCTCATACATATTGGGTGGAAGCAATTCATACAACTATTCATATCCTTAAGAAAGCTCATCTCAGACCACACAGTGACAAGACCCCTTATAAACTTTGGTTTGGAAGACCTGCCTCAATCAAGCATTTTAAAGTTTTCGGGAGTAAATGTTATATCAAGAACAATGACGAAAATGTTGACAAATATGATGAACGGGCTGATGAAGGTATCTTCTTGGGTTATGCTACAAATAGTAAAGGGTACAGATGCTACAATAAGAGACTGCACAAACTAGTTGATTGTATAGATATAAAAGTTGATGAAGAAATCCCAGTCAGAAATGTAAGCAGTGCTGAACCAAGAACAGAAGATACAATTGAAGATGAAGATGAATAGGTCCAAGGATCAGAAAGAGAAGAGTCTGGATCAGATGAAGATATGTATATTCAAACTGACACAAATAAGCAGAAAGAAGTAAAATCACCTCTCAGAATTATTAGAAAGAATCATCCTGAAAATCAGATAATTGGGGATATAAATGAAGGAGTTCAGACAAGAAGGAAATTGATTAAAGACTCAGAACAATCTCATGTTGCCTTTTTATCTATGACTGAACCTAATAGTTTTGAGGAAGCTAGCCATGAAGACAATTGGATTAGAGCAATGAATGAAGAGCTTGATCAGATTGAGAAGAACAATACTTGGGAGCTTGTCCCTAGACCTGAAGATAAGAATGTAATAGGTTTCAAATGGGTGTTCAAGAATAAAATGAATGAAAAAGGACAAGTTGTTAGAAATAAAGCCAGATTGGTCTATAAAGGATATGCACAAGTTGAAGGTCAAGAATTTGATGAAAATTTTGCACCAGTGGCAAGATTGGAAGCTATCAGAATGTTTCTTGCTTATTCATGTCATAAGAACTTCAAAGTTTATCAGATGGATGTTAAGTCAGCTTTTCTTAATGGAGATGTAGAGGAAGAAGTATATATGGAGCAAATTGAAGGATTCTCATTGACATATAATTCTAATTATGTTTGTAAGCTGAAGAAGGCCTTATATGGACTAAAATAAGCACCACGAGCTTGGTATTATAGACTAGACAAATTTCTACAAGAAAACGGTTCAAGAAAGGTACTGTTGACAGTAACCTTTACATTAAGTCTAAAGGTGATGATTTACTAGTTGTTTTGGTTTATGTAGATGATATTATTTTTGGCTGTAATAATGAATCATCTGTCCAATGGTTTTCTAATTCTATGCAAACAGAATTTGAAATGTCCATGATAGGAGAACTGTCATATTTTCTTGGCCTACAAGTAAAACAAAGCTCTGTAGGAATTTTTATTTCTCAAGAAAAATATTTGAAAGAGATGTTGAAGAAATTTCAGATGGACAATTCCTCTACAGTTAACACACCTATGGTGGTTGGTTGCAAGCTGAGTAAAGATGATATCTCACCTGATGTTGATCAAAGGACATATCGCTCTATGATAGGCAGTCTTCTGTACATCACAACATCCCATCCTGATATAATGCAAGCTGTTGGAATGGTAGGTCGTTTTCAGTCTGCTCCTAAACAAAGTCATTTGGTAGCTGTCAAAANATGGTCTGTTGTACCCTAGAAATCAGAATTTCCAGTTAACTGCTTATTCAGATGCAGACTGGGCAAACTGTGTTGATGAGAGAAAAAGCACCAGTGGAGGAGCATTCTTTCTGGGTGACTCCTTAGTTGCATGGCTTAGTAAAAAGCAAGGATCCATTTCATTATCCACTACAGAAGCATAATACATTGCTGCTACTACTTGCTGCACACAAATCTTATGGATGATACAAACTCTTGCAGATATGAAGGTAACTTACACTGATCCTATTCCAATTCATTGTGATAACACCAGTGCCATTAGTGTGTCCAAGAATCCTGTTCTTCATTCCAAGAATAAGCATATTCCAATAAAGTACCATTTTCTTAGAGAACAAGTTACAAAAAGATTTGTTCAAATAAATTATATTCCTTCCAAAGAATAGATGGCTGATATCTTTACTAAACCATTAGCACCGACCCCTTTTGGATATCTTCGTCAAAAATTGGGGGTTATAATTTCTTGTGTCTAATCTGCTCACTTGGCCAGGGGGAGTACTTATTGAATATCTGGTGTACTTCCAAGATGCTTATAGTCGACAGGGGGAGTATGTTTTGCAACAAATGTTTCTTCTTTGACATTGATGTCAAAGGGGGAGAGTCGAGTCCGAATGCATGTGGGTGCTTGTGTTTCCATCAATGCCAAAGGGGGAGATTGTTGGAAAATATTTAACAGATAACGAATGTTTGTCATTGATGGAAAGTACAACAATGAAGATGGCATGAGTACAGGAAGTTTGTAACCGACAGGCAAACCGAAGCTAAGTTCAGGAAGATCAAATGATCGAAGGCAATGTGTTAAGTTCCTAACCCGCACATAAGTAGATCAATGTATTCGAATGTAATAAAGGTCAATATTAATAAGACCTTTCAATAAAGTAGAATAAGGTAGATGTAAGAAGACCTAATAGAAGCTTCCACTTCTAGAAGGATCTTCCTCTAGATGCTTCTCTTAATAGACATATTTAGTATAAATAAGGGTCGAGGGTATGAAAACCCTAGCTTGGATATTATTGTAACAGAGTGCTGCTCGACTGGAGGTTGCCCCCTCGAAGAGGCCTGTGAACATTGCTATCTGATTCAAAGTGCTATTTCTGTTGCTATTTCGTATATCATTTCTGTGTATTGTGAAGATTATGCTGGATATTTTACTGTTATTCTGTCATTTCTAGCATTTCATTATGTTCTGCATATTTTATATATCTGGTATCTTGCAAGTGGTATTAGAGCACTTTCCTTGGCATAAATTGTGGGTATTTTTTTTTTCAGGGTAGAGACGTATTCCAACGTCTTTAAGCCACCGAGATCTGTCGTTACGCGCATAAACCCACGGTTGAGGGATTCATACACGCAGGAAATACAAGTGGTTCTTAAGCGCACATCTGTTGGCCACCCTTGTAACCCCTGTTGGTACCCTTTCGAGTGGTAGCACATCAGACAACACCTGTGTACGGATCGACCTAGATTTCCTGAAGCCCTCTGTAGATAAACCTATCGGCCGCCGGACTGCTATAGTGTCACCGAGAACAGCACTCGGGAAGATACTCTCTAGTACCTGGGTAGTCGGGTAGTACGGCTAAGGGTACAGTCTATCCTCCTTAGTTAGTGCC
>JASDQU010370985.1:35388-97693 GCA_032191745.1 Picea mariana
ACCAATTGTTGATACTGAGAGGGGGGTGAATCAGTATCAAGTACAATTTAAAAAACTTTTTCAACTTATACTTAAACCATTCAATTATATCCAATGAGCAATGAACAATAGTATAAGAGTTACACCAATACACCACAATACACCATGCACAATATATGAGAAATATTCAATAGTTTTGTTCAAGGGAAGTAATGACTTCCAAAGGTAGCTATAGCTTCCAAATGTAAAGGGAGGGATAAACCTCCAAGAGGAAGATACAATCCTCCAATATCAAGAGAGATTTGAACTCTCTATCCTTGCCCCTTCCTTCCACCCAAGAATATATGAGAGATAATAAAAATTTACATTAAATCATCACCATCAACCAATCATCACATAGAACCTGATAATGCTTCCTGAGACTTCTTCAATTTCTGCAATTATTCAATTATTGGAGTACTCCGATCCTATAGATAATATTACTCAATGTATTCTCTGAAAATTCTCCAATTTTCACTCCTTGAAGTCTCCCCAAAAAGAGGTTATAGAAAGAATGGTAGACTTTATTCAATTCTGGTCTGTTCAGAAGACCCAACTTGTACAGCATGCCCCGTGCTCAATATTTAACATCTGATTATGAAAATCGTACACAAGACACTAAAATCTGTACTATTTCCAATGGAAGTGGTCCCACGGCATTTGGAGTCTGTATGAAAAAGTTATGACTGTTTTACCCAGAACACCTGTTTATTGACTAGTTTCAGGACTGGTCACAAACCCTATATTCCACAGAGTGTATCTCCATAATTGTATCAAATCAAGAGCTGAAATTTTTACCAGAGGTACCTTGATATGTCTTCTCAATACCATAGTGATTTCACCATCTTAATCGTTTATAGCAAAAATGGTAAGATGACCTGAAAATAACATACCTTAGAACACATCACCAAAATACTTCATCCTCCCTTGAAATCCGGCCTTCTTTTACTTCTTCTTCCCTATGAAATTCGACTTGTATCAAATGAATGTATAATGATGTTTATTTATACCATTTATGTCACTTCCTTTTAACATTAGGGCGGACCTGACACTTTCTTATTTTGTAATTATTTTCTTTAATTATTTTCAGGGCCTACATGTACTTCCTTTTTCAATTCACTTTGTCATCTTCAAAAATTCATTTCTCCTCAACCATGAGGATCCATGTGATGTGGCACATACCACCGGAAACAGCATGATGTATACTATCCATTCATGGGTGTTGTATATGCATGTGCATTTTCCTTCATGTCCAAATACCTTTATCAATCTTGCGGTCCAAAACCCATGACTAGGGTTGACATCAATGACAACAATCAATCTTCCAACAACATACTGTAACAAAAAAATGAATCGTTATTTGTTTCGACCAAAGTAGACAAGAAAAAATAAAAAAAAATAAAATATCTATAAGGTCAATATATAAAAATATGTATACCAAAATTATTACCTTAATGAAGGTATGCCAATCATGTGTTTTTACCCCACCAAATTCACCTTTTTTCATTAAGATATTTTTTATGTTTGAAGCAAAACCTGTGGGAAATTTAATTCTTTGAATGACCTCTTTTACATAATTGCTTTGTTTCTCTGTTAATAACCATGGAAGGTTATTTCGGTCTAGTACTCCATCTGATCTATTTGAATATCGGATCACACTTCACATTGCATGATTGGCTTCTTGAATTTCAGTATAATTTTTGACAATGTTTTCTTTGTCCCTCCTACCATCTATGATTCACCATAATGTTTTAGTCACATTCTTCTTGATATGCATTGTATAAAACAAATGAGCTATTTTTAGCTCCTCATAGTAGGGAAACCTCATGAATTGAGCGGGATAATATTTCATTCCTCGTGGAAGCCCATTATTAATACCTTCATGATGATTGCGACCTTCATGAAGCATAAAACAAATCACAAAAATAATTATCAAATATGGTAAAATAAATTCAATGATAAAAATAAACATTCAAAACATTACATGATCTATGATACATTATGAAATTGAGTACCTTGACAATTTCTATTATATTCCAACCTCCATAAGGTGAGCTGTCATTCTTCGTGGCTTTCAACCAGTCTCTTCTTTCCCATTGAAAAGATGTTTTTCAATAGTACAATACCTATGGTTCTTAGGAAGAAGGTGCCTATACTCATCAAACACCATCTTTCCTTAACTTTTTGAATGACAATACTTCATCTTAGTGACACAGAATGGACATGCAAATTTACCCTTTGTTTGAAGACCTGGAATAAATGGATTAATGTCAGTTATACGATGAGATTATTTAAAAAGTAAACATGCACCATGATAACATTAAAATATTATATAGTATTAAAGAGCAATATTAGAATGCTTATACATACCACAAAAATGTGTTAGTCTAGGGGCATCATGAATTGTCCATAAAAGTATTCCGCAAAATTTAAACTTCTTCTCCCTGATTGGCTTACATATATCATACATTGTGATGCCAACCCATAACTTTAGTAGCTCGTCGATAAGAGGATCGATATATAAATTCATATCTTTAACCTGGTACTTACCTAATTGTTTGAAATTACACATAATTACTAAAGGAATGATATCATTTAATATATATAATTAAATAAATAAACAAAAGATATTATGCAAAAATTGAAACAAATGAAAATGTTAAATTCAAAACATTAATGTAAGTAAACAAATACCTAGAACAATCATTGTAAACATTATGTTCTCCCTCTTTATTGACATACAAGGAGGAATTTTATTGTTGATAACAAAAATAGGCCACATTGAGTAAATATACCTAAGATCTCCGAATGGATTAACACCGTCAACTGCCAATGAAAGCCTAACATTACGAGGTTCATCTTTGAAATCTTCCGATTTTTCTTCAATTTCCCTAAATGCAGAACCATCAACGGGCATTCAAATAACACCATCTCCACTTCTGTTACGTGCATGGTAATCCATAAATTGTGCTATGCTTTCACACCTGAACAATCGCTGCAAACGTGGAATTATGGGAATATGATGAAGAACCTTTCGATGCACCCTTTTTGTTACTTGATCGGTTTGATATCTACTGATAAGACATTGCAGACATTTGATTTTCGAAGCATGTTGTCCATAATATATAATATGGTCATTAGGACATGCATCTATAGTTTGATAATCCATTCCAATGTCTTTCATAATGGCATGCAAACCTCGATATGTGCGAGGTAAAATATTTGACGATGGTAACAAAAATTCACCTAACAATCTGCAACATAACAAATAACTAGTTAATGTAAGAATATTAATCGTAAAAATTGCATTCTTATTTTACACGTTAATTAACACCAAAAACAAATAGAAAAAAATCAACATTTATGTATAATATGAGATGAAACATATTACATACCTTAGTATCTATGTCATACAAGTGTTTGACAAATTATTCATAACCTTTAAGTTCACTAGCAGCAATGTATCGAAGAGAAGATTTTCTCTTGATCCTTCATAAAGTCGTTTATTTGCCTTTTCTAATAGAGGTTCATCATAAATACCAACATTTTCCCCATCCTCTTTCGACTGCGAAAACAAATCTTGGATCATTTGATTTGTCCCATCATCTTCTTCCATGGGATAATTAACTTGATTTATCCCATCATATTCTTACATGAGATACTCATTTGCTTGGTCATGATGATGTTCCTCAGCTTGTACAACATCATTTCTACTAATACTTGGTGCAATATTCTGCGAAAAGTTAGAGGGAAACTCTAACTTTATAATTACAAACAATCATGAAAAATTAGTGTATACTATAACAAACATTAAAACAATATATATATATATATATAATTTTATATAAAATTGACAAAATAAAAAAAAATATAATGAATATATAGCTAATTACCATGGAACAATATTCATTCGATCCTCCATCAATGTGACCATATTTCCTACAATGTTTTGTAGTTGTTGCTATTAAAATTTTTATGGGACATGTGAGACAACATTTTTTACAAGGGCAATAACATCTACCATCACCCTTTTCACCCGCTTTACTTTTTTCCCCACCTCTAACAACATTCTGTGACATTCTTCTGCACAAAAATACCCTTTCGGAACCATCGTTGTCATAGCAAGATTGTCGCAACATCTTTAAATCGTCAAATATTTATAGTCCAATTTTAGATCACTATCGTTGCAATTGCGACGAACGTGACCTAAAAATATTTATTATTTTTACCTATTTATTTCAGGTCATTTTCAATGGTCAATTTAAAGGTTAGGTAAGTCGTCTCTCTTACGACGAACATTGACCATAATAATTTAGTCAAACCAAAGTTGACGAGATAGCGACGAATATGGGGTGGATTTAGAAAAAATGAATTTTTTCTCTTGCATGTTGCAACGAAAGAGTACTTTTGTCGCAAGTGGTCGTCGCAAATTTTTCAATATGTAGTAGTGTCCCTACTCATACTTTTGTGACATATTAGGACATTTTCGTGAAACACAATACACGTCGATGGGAAAAACTTTGGACCCCAAGCGAAGAAGTGGCAATGCCAACACCTTTTCTCGGTATCTCAACGAAAAACAAGACAGCATAGCCAACACTTGGAGGATCACTCCAGATGTGGTCGTGCAATACCAAGGGATAGACAACTTTAGGGATACACGACACAACATGTGGATTGAAACGTGTAGGGATCCAAGAAAATAATGGCTTCAACTTCGATTCTACATTAATGTAGAGGAAGCTAAAATGGCAATGAGAGACTAGAAAGATCTGGAAGATCCTAGTCATCACCAAGGACATGCCCAAGGGAAAAGAGTTAGAAGTAGGGTTGTCCAAGACATCTGCAGGGGGCAACAAAGAAGCCAAGAAATCAACACAACATGAGAAGCCTAGTCAAAATACAATGACATAGAAGAAGGGTAGTTCTCCAAAGAAGGATGTAGAGATAGGAAAGAAAGACAATGCCCCAATGCAGGAAGAACAAGGAAGGGGGGACACAATGACGTAGGAAACCTTGTCAAAAAAAAATCCACAAGAGAAAGGTCCACCCAAATGTCCAATAATACATACAGGGGGTCGCGCAAGAAGGCCAAAGCCCATAAGAAAATATTAGAATACACAATTACCGAGGATGATGTTGATCTTGTAGTAGAGAGGGTACATGATCATGCAACTGACGAGTTAGAAGAGGTCGAAAACCAGAGAGGAATAATAAGAAATGAGATGGTCGATATTGAGAAGGTATTGGAAAGTATACAAGCAACGCAACAAGAAAGGGGAATATAGTTGATCCCCTGAATAGCAGAAGATGAGGACAGGAGTACGTAGAACGAAGAGGACACCATCCAGATCGCAACACAAGAAATTCAAAGCTTCCAGATAACAAGAGACATGTTGCAGGTTGATGAGGCCATAGCTTAGAAACCACTCAAAGAGTTGGTGTAGCATAGGTACAGTTGATACTAGCTCAAATACCAACAAAGGCATTGTACAGACTGCAATTCAATGTCGTGCAGGAAGTGCAATCACGAGCTCGAACAGATGCGACATAATTACAAGAAGCCGAAAATGGAAAGGGGCCATGAGAACTAGTGGTAGAGCAGGTAAAGTTGGAGACACAGGAGGAGAAGCAGCGTGCAGACAACTTAGAGCAAAAGTTGAAGTAAGTATTCACAATAATTGTATACAACATGCAGGCAGCCATAAGCAATGCGGAATAACATATTCAAATTATTGCGCAAACGCTCGAAGACTAAAAAAAGGAGATTGAGGATCTCAAAGAAAAATTAATAACCACCACCCCTCCTGAAGTCACAGCTGAAAGGGAACATCAAGAAGCTTTACAAGTGGAAATAATGGATAATGAAGCTCAAAAGTTCACACAATTGTTTGACATGACCGAACAACTATGGACGACGTTGGAGGAAGATTATAGGGTCCAACAATTACATCAGTAAGAGGAAATACACACTACAATCCAGGAGCTGAAGCAACGAAAAAAATTCATGAGAATCACAGAGCAGTTGAAGGTCGCGCATGAGATGAATAATATGCAAAGATAATTGAATAATGCCCAAAATAACAAGCAAGCCAGGAAATCCTAGTTAGAACCTCTCCAAGAGAAAGCATCCCAAATAATTATGGAGTTGGAGGAGGAAAATAAAAGAATGGATCATAATCATGCTCAGAGCACAGAATACCTCAAGGAACATATCAAAATATAGAGGGTAGAATAGATTACAGGAAAGGTTGTGCAGGTGAGACAAAAAGGGGAATAACTAGAAGGGAAATTTCACAGCTTGGCAGAGGTTATTTAGGGAGCGCATCACCCGAGTGGCTCAGGTGTTTTGGGTGGGAAATCCCTCCTACGGAATAGCACTAAGGGTTTTATCATGCATGCAGAAATGACCTAAATATTCTTACTTTTTACCATCATCCCATGCCTAAACCCCATTACTCATATGTAAATACATGGCTCAAGAGATTAAGTTGATGTACCTTATTTTTTGTGTTTGATGTCGATCCCTTTTCACTCTTAGTCGTTCTTTGACTGCAACTCTCCTGCCAGTGCTGACCTGCATTCACTAAAGACAAACAAAGAAATCCACATGCATTTGATCTATGAACTAAAGGGTTAGATATTTAATCAATCATACAATCATTATTCCAATAATGACAATCTCATATGGCAGGATAGGAAAATAAATTCTTTTATTAACTTCAAAATGATACCTTACAATGATAAAGTCGGCTACTGCTCCTCGATCCTGGTCCTGGGCATTTCTTCCACTTTCTTCCAACTGCTTTGCTCTATACTTCTCTTTGCACAAGGATGGCTAAAGGTTGGGACAAAGCGAATGATCAATCGGGTATAGTTTCTTTACTATGATTCTCCTCCTTTCAAATGGGACCCCTAACCCTTCTTTTATAGGCTAGAAGAAGCTAGGTATTTGGTCGAGTGACCGGCCATGCATGGCCAAAAGGTTTAGTTAACTTACCCAAAGCTATGTGTTCCATAAGAATCTTTCCTTTTTTCGTGCTTTTGTAGGTACACATGGGTTGTCTTGGGTCAGCTAGCGTGTACACACGTGCAGTAATGGATTAGGGTGAGTGGGCCTTTATAAAAGGGGTGTTTGAGAAGAGTTGTTCAACAGTGTTTTGGAAAAGAAGGAATATGAGATGGCCTGATGCCAGGTAAGCATGTCTGGTGAAAATTAGGGTTATAATAGTTTCCCCCTAATGTGTGAGGTCAGAAGAGCATCTGATGGCCGAAATACATTAACAATATTCACCAACGTTCCAAACAAGTGAGCCCAGGGACTAGAAATCGGGAGGTGTTGTCTGCAAAATAATAATTGTCTCATCGAGGCGGGCATACCCATGCTCGAGGATAAAATAAAATCATGGGTACCAATAAAATACACTATAGATCCATGTCATATAACTATATAAAGTGTAGCCGCAAGCAATACACAGCGAAGCTACATCTCGAAATCAAAAAGATATACATGTAGAGTATCCATCTTCTAGAAGCTGATAAGGCCTGATGGCTGGAGATGAGGTCTTCAGAGCTCGAGCAACAATTTCAACATCTTCAAAACTCGAGTAGGAGTGTAATATGAGTGTACGAATTCACTACCCAGAGGTCTTCGACGGCTCGTTGGTCATGGACTAGAGAATCTTGATTATCAGACTGAAGGCTTCATTGATTTCGAACGAAGACTTGATTGGAATTTCGGAATGGTCAGGCATGAGGGCAAGAGACAAACTGCAAAGGGGACGAATCAGGCTTGGTAAAACCTTCCCTTGGAAAATAGCATGAAAAATGATGAGACTCGGGCAACATGACATTAACATAAGTTTACGAGGCAGGAGGCAACGCAAACTCTCCATATGTTTGGAAGAATAACCAAACGAAGGAGGACACAGCTCAATGTAGCGGGAACAACTTCCTAAGGTCATATAAAATCCCAGGGTTTGATGAACAAATAGACATATGTGCTTTATCCAAGGGTGATGCATTGTGCTGCCAATCAAAAGAAAATACTTTTCCCTTCCTCCTTTTGGGGTATATTTTATTTATTTTATTTTATTTTTTTTATCTTTTTTAATAATTTTGAAAAAATAATAAAAGAATGCTACGTTACAAAGGAGGAATCGAGTGCCACAAACAAACTAGTTCCAAGTGCACGAAACACAAGGATGCTCAGGGCAAAGGGACATATGCAAGAAAAGGACACTTGAGAAAAATCCTCGAGGGGCCAAAGGTGTCAAGACACAGAGGCAAAGTGCTACAAGGCTTGCGTATAAGGCATGCTTCAGATGGTTCAGTTAACAAAAACATGGAGCCGACATTAGGCCAAAGACATGGGTATGCAAATGCGATTAATAAGACACACAATGGTAACGTCCTTCGATATAATTTTAACAAGCCCAGAGAAGGCAAGCTCGACGTTTTTTCATATTTAGAGAGTCTGAAAAAATGTAAAAGGAGACTCCAATGGGGTACCTTTTTCGAAGGTAGTCTAGTCGGTTCGAAAAAGGGGTAAACTAACACCGACAAGATGTCTATTCAAAACCATTTAAACAAGTGTGATAAAGACAAGATCACTCAGCCATTTTTTCATTTTTAAGGAGTCTGAAAAAAGCTTAACTATGGACTCCATCGGGAATGTTCTTCTGGACCATTTTAATGAGTGTGAAAGAATAAGGTTACTCAACGATCTTTTCAATTTTAGGGAGTCTGAAAAGAGCTTAACTATGGACTCCATGGGGGTTCCTTTTTTGTACATTTAGTCCCTCAGGCCCGAAAAAGGGTTAAAATGATACCTGAGGGTACTCTTCTAAAGAACTGAAGTTCCTTAGAGTATACCTTTGTTCGTACAGTTGACCGTCTAGACCAAAAAAGGGGTAAACTATCATCGAATAGACGTGACTTCAAATTTCAGTTTAACGAGCATGAAAGGCCACAAGATCACTCATAAATCTTCTCATGTTTAGAGGGTCTGAAAAGGGCTTAAAAGAAGACCCGTTTGTTCTAGGAGTCTCGTGGGTGAGGTCAAGAGTCATGCAAATGAGGCTCAGACATGTAATTAGGCAAAACAAAAAGGACTCTCGAGCCTACAGTCATTAGTGATAGCATGGACACCATAATGCAACTAGGATCTACCTAGGGCATCCATGTTTTGGTAAGCTCTACCACCAAATCATGATACTTCTAAAGTAGCAATGATGGTTCCATGTCGCAACCTGATGGGATCGATCCTATGGCAAAGGGATAAAGACAACGAGATACAAAACTAGGGGTGGAAACCTAACCTATATGCTCAAGTTGATCATCTGAGGTTTTTCCATAGACCATCAAAAGTGACCCAAAACTCCAAAAAATGTCCTAATACCCGATCATAACCCTCCAAAGAAACTCCTAAATCACTCTAAATGGTTTTCAATTTAAAGAAAATGATAAGGGGGGCCAAAAAAGTGACAAAAAAGGGCCAAAAAGTCTATAAATAGAAGTTGTCAACTCATTATCACCATTGCTGATTTGGAAATTGACTCTGGAGCAAAAAACCCCCTTTGATAAAAGTTGTGATTTTGAGAGCTACAGTGGATGAAACGACAATCCGTCTGGGCCAAGTAAGTATAAACTACCTCCCTTTTATTTTTAATTCTTTATTTGTGCCTTTAATTTGGTTTCTTGGGGGGGCATCGACCTTTAAAAGGTTGGTCCTAGGTCCACGCGGGCTGTCCTATGACAGCCTGAGTGTACACTCGCTCTATCTAATGTCATAGTGCGTGTACACATGACTGTCATCACAACAGCTCGCGTGGACCCTCCCATGAGTGTAAAAAGGTTTAAAAAGAAAGGCCTAACCCTCTGAAAATTTGCCCATGTGCAGGATGTATGTGCAATGGAGAGAATGAGAGCATGAAGATATCAGCGCACTAGTTGGGGAAGACCTAACGTTGTTGCAGTGTTAATGCAATGTGGTTTGCTAAAAATTTTTTTGTGTCCTTTCATGAGAGCACAACCTAGGCTACTGAATGCCTTGGTCGAATACTTGCACCCTGACGCAGAAGCTTTTATGTTAGAGGGGCAGTCACTGGTGCCTACTATGGAGGACATATACTTTTTGAATGGCCTCTCTAGGAGAGGGGAACCAATCAACTTCTGTACATTTCCTTCGGGGCCTCATAACATATCAGAATTGATAGGACTTTATTGTGAGGCTGGTACAGACCGATCAATCTCACAGGTGGCAATAAACATGATCATCGATTTATCACTACAGGCAATTGTGTTGCTTATTGGGTGGATGACTGGTTTTGTGGTGCTACAACAAGCATCCCATGCACAAATGAACTCTGCAGTCCAGTGCTTAAATGCACAGATATTTGACTGAAGCACTACACTGCTGGATTGTATGAAGAGGCAGCTGACAGATTTTCGGTTGCGGATGCAAAGGAACTTCGGGTTCGGGATGATTCTATGATCATTCTTCTTTTCAAGAGTTCCTAGCTTCAGTCCTTGAGTGGTGGTACAAGGACATCAGGCCTCTCTTCCCGCGGTTTGCAGATGGGCAGTGTTGCTACCATGATAGGGTGGTGGAAGGACCAATGAGTCCTTCGATGATGACTTCTTTGCTTGGTTGTTGTGGTAGATCCCAGTCATAGAGGATTATCCTTATGCTGGGATTTATTTCTTGAGAGATATCGAGATCCCTGTACCTCCAGGCGATGAGCGAGGTGAGATGGGTAAGTTTGCATCATTTTTTTTTTCTTTTTTGAAACATATATCATTTTTATGGTGTTTTTTTTATATATGATTTTTTTTATACCAGATTATTTGACAGATACGTGTCTATTGTGTGCAGATGTGGGACCCTCATGACCTACGGATTATGCGAGGAACAAGCATCGTCCTTAGCCGGGGATCGCACCTGCCGCCACAGGGGGACTAGCAGTAGCAGGAGAGCTTCCAGCCGTTGAGGCTAAGAGGGTTTTGAGACGAGTTGAGCAAATTTTTACATTGCTCACTCACACCATCCCTATGGCAGAGATTGAGGATCTGCCACCATCCATGCAGCCTCATGTAGTAGGGGCGCCACGGACATGGGTCCGACTGTTTTGGCGTTTGGAAAACATTGTTGACTATTACAAAAGGTCCCACAGGCCCCAGACTTAGTTAGTCTAGACTTTGATAGATCCATTTGTATATATTTTTTGAGGGCATAAGCCCCATGATTCGTTACTGGTCATATTTTTGAGGTGCTTGTGTCCATCTATGTACTCTGGTGCTTATGATATTATATCTGTATTTTTATGTATTTTTGTGTCTTATGGATCATATTTTCCTTTAAAAATGTATTTACATGTTTATGTGCATGTCTTTTTATATGTGTGCAAGATGCCAGTCTAAAATTTGATTAGCTAGAGTATCTATAACTTGGTTTAATCTCTTAGGAACATGAAAATATGTAATATAATCAAAACTTCATTCTAAGAGACGTACCCTAAGGAATCATTGGTGTAAATTTGGATTATGAACATGGTAGACTCTATTTAACTAAGACACAACCAACTGAGCATCTAAATAGACCCGGAGATTAGAGATACCAAATGACAAGGCATCACGAAGCAACTCAATAACTGCACTGTACTCAATGACATTGTTTGTGGTGTCACCTAAGCATATACGTCCGGAAGATAATAACTGGCCTCAAGGTGTAAAAATTACCCAAGCTGCGGAGGCAAGCCTCCGAGTGTGCTGGCTAGCACCATCTGCGTACCCAATGAACACCTCTGATTCACTTGACATCTACCACAGTGACAAAATATAACATAAAAAATGGCACGTCCATAATACTAAAAGAAACTAGAAAGTAATAGTACAAAGACTATACATATGTTACAAAAAGTTACCCAAGGTGACCTACCTATGAGTAATACTTCTTGAGGTAGAGCCCATTTCTAGGCTCCACCTAAGCATTTCCCTCAAAGTCAACCAGACGATAAGAACCATTTTTTAGAACCTCTTTTATGATGAAAGGTCTAAACCACATGGGTTTGAATTTTCCTGCCCCCAGGGGGTCCTTATCGTGGTCATAGACTAGGACAAGGTTGCCTTCAGAGAAAACCCAAGGATGAACAAACCGATCATACTGACACTTGACTTTATGTTTATGAGCCTCATTGGCCAGGGTCACATCATGACGTTGCTCATTGAGCCGCTCAAGGTATAATAATCATTCTTCAAGTGGAGAAGTGTCTGGCAATAACTGTACTGCCAATTTTAGGGATGGGATCTGACATTCTATAGGCAAGACTAATTCCAGCCCATAAATGAGTTGAAAAGGTGAGAAACCGGTTACAGTCTTAATAGACATTCGGTAAGACCATAATGCTAAGTATAACATCAAATGTCAATTTGACTTGATTGAGTTGATCATTCGTTGTAGGATGGTATTAAGAGATTTATTTACAGCTTCCACCTGACCATTTGCTTAGGGGTAGTAGGGTGACGAATGTTCTTTCCGCAACCCAAGTTTTGATGTTAACTCGGTCATCATATGGTTCTAAAAGTGTCTACCATGGTCAGTAACAATCTCTCTCGAGACGTCGAACCTTGCTATTATCTGGTTGAATAAAAAGAGAGTTGCAATCTCCCCATCATCTTTAAACATTGGCATAGCTTCGACCCATTTCGTGAAGTATTCTACGGCTACAATGATATAACGGTGCCCACTAACTGAAGGAGGGTTTCATGTAGTGTAATAAATCCCCCACTTGGTGAAGGGACCAACTGTGATGATAGGAAACATGGGAGTAGGATGTGCTCTCATCTTTTGAGAGAAGATTTGACATGGGTGGCACTTCTTGACTGATTCGATACAATCTTCGATTAGTGTCGGCTAGAAGTAACCTACTCGTAAAATATTTTGGGTTGTTGCCAACCCAGAAAAATGACCGCCACATGCTCTAGTATGGCAATCGTTAAGCACGACAACTGCTTCTTCATGAGTGAGGCATCAGTGCAGGATGGCGTATATGGTGACACTCATCATGAGAAGCAGAGGTGGGGCACTTCAAGGTCTGGAGATAGACAAGTATATCTCCGTACTAGGGATCTGGAGAGGCGATCAAAAACATATCCCCTCCAATAAGCGACTCTTCGGGCATAACATCACTTGACTCAACCGAAAGTTCCAAAATAAGTTCTGTGAAGACCAATGACTTTTTGGATTTCGCTGAAACAAAATCTAAGTTGAATTCCTGGAGGAAGACTATCCATCTACTGATCTTTCCGGCTATTACCCATTGTTTCAACACGTATTGAAATGGATTCACAACAACAATGACAATGGTCTTGCGAAACAAAACATAATGACAGAACCGTTAAACAACATGGATTGCTACCAATGCAAGTTTTTCGATATGAGAATAATTGAGTTCCGGTCCGACTAGGCCTCGACTCAGGTAATAGATCACGTATTATGAGAGTAAATCATCTTCCTGAACTAAGACCATGCCAATGGTTGACTCTGCTGCAGCCAAGTATAATAATAAATCTTTGTTATAGTTGGGTGGTCAAAGAAGAGGGACAGTTGTGAGGGAATGTTTCAATGCTTCGAAGGAGCGTTGAGCGGCATCGTCCCAATAAAAAGGAACATCTTTCTTCAGTAAGTGCATAAATCCATTTGTGATATCGGCATAGTTGGCGATGAAATGCCGTAAAAAGTTTGCCTTGCCTTGTAGACTCTGAAGTTGAAGGATTGTGCGTGGGGGAGGCAACTGAACTATTGCCTCAACCTTGAGAGGTTTGACCATGATCCCTATTGTTGACACTATGAAACCTAACAAACGCCCCGATGTTATGCAAAATCTATACTTGTTTGGATTCAAGCGAATACAGAAGTAGTGACATCGCTGAAAGATAAGTCGGAGGTGTGTGGGATGATCCGTTCTCTTGCGAGATCAAGATGCTAAATCATCTAAATAGGCCTTGACTATATGCTTGAGGTCATGGAAAGAAAAAGACATGGCCCGCTAAAAGGTTGCTCCAGCATTTTTGAGACCAAAGGGCATCTTATGATATGTGAATGTACCCCATGGACAAATGAATGTCATTTTTTTCTGGTCTTCGGGTTTGATTTGTATCTGATTATATCCCGAAAAACCATCCATGAAAGAAAAGGCCTTGCAACCTTCACATTCATTAATTATCTGGTCTATGAATGGTGTGGGAAAATTATCTTTTGGAGAGACCTTGTTCAAATCACGGAAATCCATACATATGTGAATCGTGCCCTATTTCTTATTGACCGGCACAGGATTTGACACCCATTGGGTCAAATGGATAGGATAGATAAAACCATGTTTTAGCAGTTTCTCGACCTGAACCTTAATGGTTGCTTCTTTCCCAGGATTAACTGGATGAATCTTCTGTCGAATAGGCTTGGCATCTAGATAAGTTGTGATTTCATGTTCGACTATCTTTGGATCGATGCCTGGCATTTCCTCGTAAGACCAGGCAAAAACGTCGTGGAATTCTTTAAATAGATCTGTGTAGATTTGACTCTCTCTTGGGGAATAGTCATCTCCGATGAAAACATTCTCCACGATGCCAGGGGTTTTGGAGATATTAATTGGTATGGCTTCAGCGATAGTTGCCATATTACCCTCGGCATAAACCTCATGTGTAGCTAAGGGGTTAATAGGACAAGACCTATCTCCAATCATAGTCAAGGTGAATTATCCTACTTCGATTATGCTTAACTCTGGGAGGAAGTATGATCTGTGATGGATATCATCCCAGGGTTTGTCTGGACTAGTCATTGCTTCAATTATTTCTTCATTGGAGGGAAAGACTAAGTCTAACGAATCGGTATTAGTGAGAGAGCCTTGAGCCCAAATAGGCTCTAGAATAAGATCTAACTCTTGTGTAGGAGTTGTATCTGTGTCGACCAAAGATTGTTGGACTAAAGAATACGCTACTTCGACTGCAGACAAGGGCATGGACATGCCAAGGTGCCCTGTCCCTTCCATCGCGGTCGATGGGGAAGGAAGTATCCACGGATCGTTGAAGTAAGTCATGCAAAACAATGAAACTTGGAAAATATCAACCTTATGGTGGTCGGATATGAACTTGACATCACCTTGAGGGGGTGGGTAATCAAATGTACCCATCAAAGATGGGCACAAACCAACCCCTATGTTGACTATGCCCGGTTGGGGATTATCAATCATCAGGATCGCGTATACCCCCAATGAAGGGTCAGGTCTGGAGAAAGACAATTGATCAATGGTCACAATATGATCCTCGTGTGGATACAACAAGACCCGAAAAACTGTAGTGACCATTTCTTGCATGGCATAAGTCCAAATCCTTCCTAACAAGAGATTGTAGTCGATTGATGCGTCGACTACTTCTACCTCGACGCACATGGTCCCCTCTTAACTACACGGAGAAAGAGGGAATGATACCATGTGGTCGGAATGAACGACCGTCAAATGCAGTGAGAAGAGTAGGTGACGGAGACAAAACGGGTTGGCCAATGGCCTTCCAACATGCCAACGACATAACGCATGTTGAGGTGCCCTCATCAACCACCATGCAGAAAATGTTTCGAGTTAAAGTTTTCATGGGGTGAGCCACTACTATCTGAAATGCTACGTGGTAAGGCATACGAGGTTTTAAGTTGGTTGTATCCAGCATGATTGTACCTAGATTACAAGTCTGGGTAGATCCTAAAGCGGCTAACAAAGCTTTCCTCTGGGAGGGGCAGCTTTGGAGGACCTCCAAAGCGGACATCGCACAAGGGGTGTGGGACAAATCCTCCACCACAGAGTAGTTCTAGGCGGCCCTTGCATTAGGGTTGTGAGAAGCTTTCTTGAATGCACCTTTTGCGATGCATGTCATTCTTTCACCCAAATTCTTCTCGATCTGGAGAGGAAGAGATGGGATTTTGGTTTCTTTGCCCTTCTCAGAAGTTCTTGGTTTACTGTAGTCATATGCTCTAGACGATATAAAATCATCACCTTTCATCATATACACATTCACAGATGCAGGCTTATTCAAATATGGAGAGGGTCATGGGATACCCCCTTCCACGCTTATAGAGGCTTGGGTTAGGTTTTGCCCATGTTGAAATGGATTGGTTAACACGACAGGCTGTTACTGTGTCACAAAATTTTGAGCCTCTGCAAGCTTAGGACATTGGTGGGTCGGGTGGTCTTTCACACACAGGTTGCATGGATACCTCGCCTTTCGTTTCTTAGTGTTGCCCCTGCCAGCATTATTAGTGGATTTCTTATCCCCCTTGCCCTTCTTTCATTGTTTTTTCTTTCCATCAGGATGTTGGGTGGACTTTTTATTTTTCGATTGCACTGTGTGTACATCCGATGTTTGGGTAGGGGGAGCAGCCAAAAAAGTAGTTTGGTTGGCCGCTGTGTGTTGTATAGACAATTGTTGCAATTGCTTTGTCAGTTGTTCAACGGGCTTTGTTTGTGCTGGACCAACAATACCATCGGCATGTGGTCCAACTCTCTGTCTGGTTTTATCAATTATTGAGCGTGGTGCATATGGCAAGATCTCATATAATAAACTGGACTGAGAGTAGATTATCTCAAGCTGTTGAGCTCTCATGATGGCATCTTCTTCGGAAAACACCCCTGACGTCGTGACATCTTTGGATAACTGTGGGACCAAAGAATTAAGGAACCACTCAAGCAAGAATGCTGGTGGGACTGGCACCTTAATTAAACTCTTCTGGCATCTCCATTCTCGGATGTGATTAGAGATATGGTTTTCTTTTGTCGGTGCAAAATTGGCCAGCAATTTTGTGCCAGCGTCGTATCGCACAGGTAACTGGAAATGGTTGAGGAAAGCCATTTCCAATTCACTGAAGGAAGAGTATCTTGAGCGGTCAAGCTCAATGTACCATTTCACGACACTCCCAATGAGAGTACGTTGAAACAATCAAAACTGTATGGAGTCATCCTTTAAAGACTTAGATGAGCACCAAAGGTGAAAAGTAGTCACATGATCTCCTGGATCTTCATTAGGCTTGGCCTCAAACTTTGGTATGTCCGAAGGAAACTTTGTCAGCATAAGGGGCCAATGCGGATCATGACAGATAGGGTCATTCAACAACCATGTCAAGTCTGGCAAATGCAAGGTTTCCAGGAAAGGTAGTTTGGGTTGCTGGTGATAACCATGGAAAAAGGGACCTGGAGTTTGACTGGCACTAGGTTGCCAGGAAAAGTTCGGCTGCTGGCCTCGGTTCTGGTAAAAACCATGGGCATGACCAGTGTATGGATTCTATGTGTGAGGAGACATCATCGGTTGATTCCCAAAATAGGACGTAGATGGTTGGGCGTGCATTACATTAGGAGGACTTTGGGAAGTGTTTCCCCATGCTGATCCCATGGGCATAGGCATTGTACCTTGTCCAGGGTTCCATTGGTTGTGAAAAGAATTTCCCCAGACCAACATTCTTGACGAGGGACCTGATCCAAGGTCCCGATGTGGAAGAAGTTCCTAGGTTTTCCCCCTGTGCAGGAATAGTACCCTGCATAGGAATAGGTTGTCAGTAACCGGGGTTACCCCCAATTGGGAAAGTAGCTGACAGGAAAGCATTGTTACCAAATGCACCGAACAAAGAAAATAGTGTTGAACCTACCGACATATTATGAGAAGGTGGCTCTTGACTCCCTGCTCCAAATAAACTATAGTGTGTGGGTGGCCCGACGGATTGTTGGTGGGTGCCACCGAGAAAAGGGGACGAAGGAGGTATATGACCTCCCCCATAAGGGAAAGCATTAAAAGGAGCTGAAGTGCCCCCCATGTGTCCTTACAGGGGAGTGTCAGAGCTCCCTACCCCTAGACATAAAGTCTGTAAACTGAAGTAGGAAAGTACAAGACTTGTACCTGAGCTAGGCATCCCGTATGAAAACGGAGGGCCTGTCACACTCGATGTGAAAGGAGTAGTGGCCACCACCATAGACGAGATTGGACCACTACTCGAGGTAGAGGCAGTCAAGACCATGGTGGATCACACCGGTGACGGTAGGTGAGGAGATGGAATATCCCCCGTGCTGACAACCGTAGTGGGAATTGAGGAATTCCCATAAGAAGTGGCAGCATTTGTTTCCACTGTTGCATGCGACACTATCTGGCACTCATAAGGGTGAATCTATACGATGATGGGTGTCGAAAGATTAGTGGTTGGAGTTTTGGATGGACCAAGAGATTTCGCTCCAAGGTCTAAAATGGTCATTTCCTTCGGATGTTGGTCGGGTATAGTTTCCTGTGACCTGGTCACTTCAAAAGACCCTTGTTGGTCTAGCTTTCGCCTCAATGGTGGCAGAGGTGGCTCTAGTGTAACCATTGATAGGCCCAGAAGCCTTTGTGACTGACAGAGTTCGTGATCCTCCACTGTGTGAGAAGATCAAAGACACGCTAGGGCTTTCTATTTGTTCAAAAACAACACACACTAAAAACGTCCCTCTAAGATAAAACAAGAAAACACTAAACTAGTTGGAAAAACAGTTACAACAACCAACACTAGAGCAACTTACCAGTGTAAGTGAAACTCAAACATGGAAGAACTCTCTGGGTATACTCTGCAAAGAATGGCCCGATGTCTATCCTAGGTACCATGGTATACCCCCGTAGTCACCTGTGTATGTCTGTAAAAAAAATAGGCAACTAGGTTTCTAGCACGCGAACAGTCACCAAACGGGTATAGAAGAAAGTCGGGTAGACCACAATGAGCAGGGTATCGAGCCCGAAACCTGTCAAGGGTATCGAAGGCAAGTGGTTTGGAAGACAACTGAGGGTCTCAAATGGATTTGAGACCCACGAAGCTCTATGGCAAATGCAATCGACGGAATCCAAAGACAAGCCCTTTATATGTGTTCTCCACTACGATTTGTCCAGATTTGGAGGGGTTATCTCTACTACCTTTCCCCACGCGGTCTCGTGTTTATACCCTGTGTTATAGGGGGGTCCTGGATAAATTTCATGATATTGGACTTTGACACTCCCTAACTCAAACTCCAATGTTTGATTTAATGGCCTTGAAGAGTTTCCTCTCCAACTTAATTCAAGGCCCTAACCTTAGACTAGTTGGTTGACCCTACAAACATAAAAGTCTGATGAATTTTAGATTTAGAGTTAATTTTTATGGCTTTTCTTAAGTCACAGGTTACAAAAGTGAAACTAGTGATGTTTGAAAGACGAAAGAAAAATAAACAGAAAACTGGAAACAAAATAACCTCTTCTTGACTCAAAACTTGAACAACTTTTCAAACTAAAAATATTCTAAGATCTTTGAACAACAAACTCAAAGAAGGATTTCACTCGACTACGAGCTACTTATGATCTAAGTAAACCATCAAGAACTTATGAAAGAAAATACTTTTGTTGGTTACTAATGCAAACCAACACCATTTAACCAAACGAAGAAATAAAAGATTTTTTTTTTATTGGAATGCTCACAAAAAAAAAAAGGAAAAATATCAACAAGTAAAAACCAAGAAAACTTCTGGCCTAAGCACAGATCACAAAGAGTCACTTTAAAAATAACACGCAAGAAAATTAAAACTGGATGTCTAAAAAACCTATAAAAATAAAATTTTGAGGAAAACTTCTAAATGGAAAAGAAAGTTATTGCTATGATCAAACCTAACTTACTAACCGCTATGACAGAGACCCAAAAACCTGAGAGGTAAAACTCTTGTCAAAGGAAGGGATGACTGCCTCACCTTAAACAAAAATTTTCTCCACAGGCACGCTGTTGACAGTTCAACAGCAAACGTGTGCACACGAGCTATGTAAAGTCAGGGCACATGTACATGTGTGCTGGCCTTAAATAGGCCACGTGTATCTCTGAAACTCTAAGACAAATGAAAGTCCAAGCAAGCGAGCCTAGGCAGAGACTACTGGTACTGAGAACCAGTATCTCTTGAAGAATCAGACACTTACTTTAACAGAAAAGAGAAATCAATTCAAGAAAAAATTCATAGAACAAACCTAAGCTATAGACTGCAAATAACAGAGACTAGAAAGGGTTCCAGAAAACCCCTGAGAAGGATTATTTTTGATAGGGGAGAGGATGACTACCTCTCTAAAATAAATTTTCTGGAATCATACACGCGACTAACACTTCCTCAGCTATTGTGTACACATGGGCTGTGTGAAGGTAGGGCGCAGGTACACACATGCAAACCTTATACAGGCCACGTGTACCTCTGTGGGTCTCGAGAAGAAAAAATGAAGTCAAGCAAAGAAATAGAGATAACTGGTATGGAAGACCAGAATCTCTATTGGCTCAGACTTTTGCAGAAACTTTAAAAACAAGAAATTAAATTGGTTCTTAAAAATACCCAAGAAAAAACATTCCCATAAACCCTAGAGATCCCCAGTATGGTTGCCAATTCTGTTGTGGGTGGGAAATCCCTCCTATGGACTAGCACTAAGGGTTTTATCATGCATGCATAAATGACCTAAAGATTCTTACTTTTTACCATCATCCCATGCCTAAACCCCATTACTCATATGTAAATACAAGGCTCAAGAGATTAAGTTGATGTACCTTATTTTTTGTGTTTGATGTCGATCCCTTTTCACACTTGGTCATTCTTTGACTGCAAATATCCTCCCAGTGCTGACCTTCATTCACTAAAGACAAACAAAGAACTCCACATGTATTTGATCTATGAACTAACGGGTTAGATATTTAATCAATCATACAATCATTATTCCAATAATGACAATCTCATATGGCGGGACGAGAAAAGAAATTATTTTATTAACTTCACAATGATACCTTAAAATGATAAAGTCGGATAATGCTCCTCGATCTTGGTCCTGGGCTCTTCTTCCACTATATTCTAACTACTTTTCTCTATACTTCTCTTTGCACAAGGATGGCTAAAGGTTGGGACAAAGGGAATGCTCAATCAGGTATAGTTTCTTTACTATGATTCTCCTCCTTTCAAATGGGACCCCTAACCCTTCTTTTATAGGCTAGAAGAAGCTAGGTATTTGGTCGAGTGACCGACCATGCATGGCCGAAAGGTTTAGTTAACTTACCCAAAGTTGTGTCTGTCGTCAAAAACTTTCCTTTTTTCGTGCTTTTGTAGGTACATGCGGGCTGTCTTGGGTCAGCTAGCGTGTACATGCGTGCAGTAATGGAGCAGGGCACATGGGCCTTTATAAAAGGGGTGTTTAAGAAGAGTTGTTCAATAGTGTTTTGGAAAAGAAGGAATTTGAGATGGCTTGATGCCAGGTAAGCATGTCTGGTGAAAATTAGGGTTATAACATTAGGATGAGCCACATGTCAGTGTTGGGGGCCTATTGGGAGTAGGCTTATTTTTAGGAAATACCTATTTTTGGAAAGGAAGACCTAATTTTGTAGCATGTGCAACGAGTGGCAAGGAAGCAACATGCAGAAAAAAAAGGAAAAATAGCATGCAAGAGGAAAATCCACATGGAGAGGAGGCAGACAAGCCTAACCATATTAGTGTTAGGTTTTTTGATAAGGATTCTAATGGCTATAAGCTTGTAAAATAGTATAAATAAGAACCTAGGAGGTCTAGGTTGGGGTCTGTTCGGTTATTGTTGAGTTGTTGTTTTGAGGACTCAGACATAGTTGGTTGTTGAAAGTTGTTGAGTGGTAGAAGAGTCAAATAAGCTAGATTTTGATGGTTAGATCATAGGCTGAGGATCCTGGTGTGATAAATTCATCCTCACATATGTTCCTTAACCTCCTCATGATTTTATGATCAAATATGTAATGTGCACAACACTAGATTTTCCATTAGATTCAATAAAAGAGTAGACAAGCCAAATATTTGTGGACATAGCCCTAGGAGGGGGTGAACCATGATAAAACCTGTGTTCTCTGTGATGTTTATTGAATTATTTACTTTTTGTCAATGGTTAGCTTATGAATGAATGATTAACTATATATATTAGTATGCATGCATGAGGCTAAAGATGAATGAATCTTATGATTACCTGAATATGTAACAAGTTTAATGCATGAAGAAAGATAGAATACACTCCTAGATACCCACTCATTACTAGACTGCAAACACCTAGTTATTGCAGTCACCCATAGAGATATCTTGGGTGAGACTACACAATGCACCCTATGTGTAGTGTTGTCTTTTGGTTTACCAGGAGGGCCGATAGTTTTAGAGGGTTTTCTTGGAAACCTGTTGAGATTTGAACCTGGTTCAACCCAAGAAGAAGTAAGAAGTCATAGTTTTAAACCAACAAGTACAGACATGCCAATTGGTTATAACTGCATCACTTAGACATTCTGGAGGATCTCCTTGATGAATATTTAACAATGCAAGCTACGATGAGGCAAGGATGGACACTTTCCTTAGTCTCTGGAGTTGGATGGAGGGAGAGAGATGCAGACAAAAAGGACTAAGTTTGAGTATGAGGAAGTGCATTCTCATGAGTTGGGCATGATGGTTGGAATAGGTACCCAATCAATCCAAGGCATGGGGGAATTGAGAGGAAAGAGACACAAAAGAATTTTATGATGTATGGGCGTAGCAACAAGATCACAAGAGTTCAACACTTAGGTAAAATTTTGAATTGAAGTTTGCAACAGTCAGTTGTAGTAGGAAATGACAATAATAGTGGAATTGAACAACAACAAGGCAACAACATCGTAGTGAGAGAGTGTAGTAGAGTGGGGTGACTTTCATCCTTGGATTTGGGTGAAGTGATTTCATTGAATCAAGCAATAGATTGTGTAGACTTTGGTGCAATACAATTTGGTTTGTGGAAACTTGGGGTTTCCACTTCATAGAAGAACTTGAGTTTTCCACTTTGGTAGAATTTGGGGTTTTCAGTTGGTACGAAACTTGGAGATCATACTTGGAGATCAAGAATATACTTGGAGATCACAGATTTTGTGGATGTTTCCAGGGATGAAAATGAATTGAGGTGGGGGAGGGTGCAAGGCCTTTCGCTATATGGGCGTGTATACCTTCACCCAATTACTCAATGAGATGAGCCTTGGGGTTGCTTTAACACCCAATTTGGGAAAGTGGATGCCTTCAGTATGTGAATGCACCAAGGGGATTTCTTAAGTATGAAGAGACCAAGAGATTCGAGTGCACCGACATGAGGGGGACACCAAGGTTGGTTGCACTAGTCCCAAGGGGCATGACAATTGACAAGCGCATGGGTTCATTTTTGTGACTGGTTCCATCAAGGGGCACAATGATTCATTTGGGAGACCGGGCTTGTGGAGGGGTAGGATGATTCGTTTGGGAAACTAGGTCCTCAAAGGGGGTTAATGATTCATTTGGACATGGGTTCATGAAAGGGAATGACACCCCCAAAGGATCTGAGGTTTTTGATGGTGAACTTTGGCGAGCCTATAAAAGAACAAGGGAATTCAACCAAAGAAGGAATGTTTTGAAAATACAAGGAGAGAAAGAGAGCTATGCAATTTTGAGGCAGAAGAGGAGGGTGAGTTCCCTTAAGGCGCCAAGTTTCTCCACTTGGGATGAATTGTGTTGACTTGAGGTGGATTTGTTGGACATACATGGACGAGTTTCTCTTTGGATGATTTTGGAGAAGTTTGGAAACACATATTTGTTGGAGGCATGTGTGGGGTAGAATCAAAATCCGTGAAGTCTATGAAAATGAAGATACAGAGTATGCGGAAATGAAGAGACAACATGTCTATAGTTGGAGCCATGACTAAGGTCCACCATAGGTTCCTATGGAGACAATTGCGATAAATATTATTGGTGATGATCTATGTATGAGTGTCTTGGCGAGGTGAGGTGATTTGTTTTATTCCTCCCTATTGTAAAATGAGTCGGTAGTACTCATGTTGTAATTGTTTCGCAATAACAAAGACTTAGTTGGGTGTCAAGAATAGTTCATGCTTCCCGCACTATGTATGTGTTTGTATTTAGTTTATTCCATAATTCTCTTTTTTTCTCATGGATGTATGCTTAAAAATGACTAAGTGTTAAAGAATTTAATGAATGCCTAAGTATATAGGAGTTTCACTAGAGTAGGAGTGTGAATCGCTGGTAACCTAGAATGGAGTATGGGTATGATATAGGTGAAGAGGTGTCGTCAAGATGAAGTATCCTTGGTGGTGCCAAGTAGCCAAGTGATAAATGTCACGGTGTCACACACCCTCAATTGGTGCATGATCGTAAGGCACATTGTGGGGATGTCATAGTAAATATATCATGCATTCCCATCCAACCTTCATATGTTTTCCTCATTTGAAAATATAAACACACATATCATTTTACGGTGTTAGGTAATAAAATGCATATCCTTAATTGGTTGACTTGCATCCAACCCTTATCTTATCTTATTAGATTATTTCATCTCAAACCTCCTCTTCTCAATCTAAATGATCCTTTCCATGGATTCTAGACCCAAAAGGTCCTAGATTTAGTTGAAGAACCTCTCCATTCAAAATATATTCACTCGAATGATACAGGGAAATCCTTCGATGGGAACTAATTTAGATAACCCATTTGTTGACATCGTATTCAGTCTATAAGGTCCTAACATTGTTATTTTTACATCCCCATAGTGTGCCTTGCAAATTTTCACCTATGGAAGGCATGCAACACCGTGAAATTTTTCACTTGGCTACCTGGCACCACTAAGGATACTTCGTTTGGAATAAATCTCTTCACCTAGAGAATACCCATACTCTGTTCTAGGCTATTGATGAGTCATACTCGTACTCTAGTGAAAATATTGTATACTTAGACAATCAATAACTTCTTTAACACTTTGTCATATTTAAGCATACATCCATGAGAAACCGAGATAATTGTGGAACAAATTAAAGAAGAAAATAGATATAGTGTGGGAAGCACAAACCATTCCTAATACCTAGCTAAATCTTTCTTATATGTGAAATAGTTACAACAAGAGCACTATTGAATCAATTTACAATAGGGTAGAGTTAAACGAATCACCTCACCTCACCAAGACACTCATACACAGATAATGACCAAGACTCTAAATCACAACTGTCTCTGCATCCACCTATGACTCACCTCAAATGTTCCCTCAATCGTAGAATTGTTGTCTCTTCATTTCTGTAGACTTCACCGATTTTGTTTCTTCCTCACACATGCCTCCAATAGACCTATGTTTTCTATACTTATCCAAAATCTCCCAAATATAAACTCACACATCTCTTTCCAACGAATCCACCTCAAGTAAACACAAGTCCTCCCAGAGTGGAGCAACTTGGCTACTTGAGGAAGATCTCACTCTTCATCTTCCTTAGAAGCACAAAGATCTCTTTCTCTCCTTGCCTTTCTAAAATTTCCCTTCCTTGGTTGTGTGCCCTTGTTATCTTATAGGCTCTCCAAAGGTCACCATCGTGTCCTTTGGGGGTCTTGCACCCCTTTTCAAACTCATGAGTCCAAATTAAT
Organism: Picea mariana; assembly: GCA_032191745.1. Classification (NCBI taxonomy): domain Eukaryota; kingdom Viridiplantae; phylum Streptophyta; class Pinopsida; order Pinales; family Pinaceae; genus Picea; species Picea mariana. Next base: position 60,867 of record JASDQU010370985.1, read on the forward strand.
AGTCTCTCCCCTTCGTGGATCTGGTCACCAAAACGAATCGTCGTGCCCCTTTTACCAAATGAACCCATGTTCTCACCAACCATTTTCCTTATGGGACCGACACACCTAGCCTTGGTGCGCCCCTCATGCTAGTGCGTCCTATCTATTGAACCAACATGTCATCTTGGGTGCACATGCCCCATAGGTGAGTTGGGATGAATACCTAAGTGCACCCCCCATGCCTTAGTATATTCATCCATTTGGTGGAGTTCCTAAGTCTTTCCCTCAATTCTTCATCAAATGTCCATTGTTTGACTTGTGTTACAAGAAAACATGGGTGGACTCGTCCCTTGGCATGTCGCATGCCCAAGGAACCCCAACTCTCCCCTATATGAAGATTGTTGTCTCCTCATTCACACTGAGCATCTTTCCTGCTTGATTCAAACTATGGTGGAAGTGCATGTACCTGAGTTAATATCTCAAGGCCTTACATCCCCCCCCACCTAAAGTCATTTCCATCCTCTGCAACATCCAAAAAATTGGCATTCTCCAAGTCTCTTCTCGAAATTATGCCTTTACCACAGCTAATTCCACTGGAAAACCTAAGTTTCCACAAACCAAAATGTACTGCACCCAACTCCACATTATTTTCTACACACTTCACTTCAAAATTCACCTAAATGTTGAAATTTTGTGAACTTGTTGTTGCACCCATACTTCAAAAAATGTTTTTATGTCTCTATAGACTGAATTCCCCCATTTTTGTACTAATTGGGTATCTAGTCCAACCATCACACCCAACTCATGAGAATGTGCTTCCTCATGCCCAAACTTAGTCTTTTATGTCACATATTTGTCACTCTGTCCAACTCCAAAGACTAAGGCTAGTGGCTCTCCTTGCCTCACCACTACTGCCATTGTATAATCCTCATCAAGGATATCATCCACAATATCTAAGTGTTTCACTTCGAACCTATTGGTGTGTCCATACTCTTAACCCCATTTCCATGCTACTGTTCTCACCCATTTCGTGAACTAGTTGAAGGGCCAGCCCAACCTTCACACCCCTTGAGTTTGCACACCCTCATGCACAAATAGGTCACTTCCTTTCATAATTCAGTTCATATACACAATGATCTTAGAACAAGGCATGGCCAGCTATGATCTTGATGCACTATGAAGTCACCCCTAATCAAAGTCATCCATGACAAATTGACTCCATTGTCTGCCTCATGGAACAATTACTCAATCTACCCAAGAATTGCATGTCTAGACTACCTTTTCCTCGCTACTCCATCATTCAATTGTCCTATTGCATATGTTTCTCTATGACTTGGAATGGTTAGGCTTCATCCTCAAAAATGATTTCCAATGCAATATAAATGTGCATGTTCAAGTAATCTCTTCATGTTGCAATCTTCATGTTTGCACAATCCTCCAAATGAAGGAAAGTATTCATCTTTCCTCCTCTCGTCAAGTCACCTCAACACAACTCAACATCCACAATGAGTGTGTCCAACATTACTACACTCCTCAAATGTCCTAACGAACTATCAAAATCACCCCAAGTAGAATGAGTCATCTAAAATAAATTCCATGCCTTAGGCACCTTCAAACGAATATTGTGCCAACCATAACCAATGACCCCTACTAGATATCTAAGTCATCATACAATCATTTGCAAGTCACCAAGGTGTGTTATGCCTCATCCAATGTCCCATACCAAAGGAGAGAGAACACCACCCAAGGCACTTGTTCTGCGTTATACCCATTTAGGTTAACTATCAACAATTCTTGATCAACTTCCTTACTAACTCCATCTGTCTCTTGGAACGAACTACCTTCATCTGTTGCAAGCATCCAAACTATGGCACTATCATTGTGACTCATCAAGTCACCATGTAACTAAAAAAATATAGATAAGGAACAAAGCACTAGGGTTCCTCACCCATCCTCTTGAACATGGCACATTCATACTTTACATCCCACCATCGCAGTGACCTATCCAACAAACCTCATCAAAGAGTTAGGAAAATTCCTCAAGCCACCTCCATGACTGCATCCAAATATTACTATGTCCACCATAGGACTCATCCAAGAATATTTACCCAATTTATCTACACAATGTCCCATCTAAGGCATCCCAAATTTATATAAGACTTCTTCAATTATGCACCACTTGAGTCACCCTCAAGTTTGTCATTTTCCCCCATGGAAACAGATTGCACTTGAACCAATAATTCATCCTAATTCCCTTCAAATAACTTACTACAACACTTCAAAAATGTAGGAAATAAATCCAACCTTACCTTTCTCAATGGCATCGTTCACTACAACTATATTCTAAGTTTCATGTCTTGGACCTATGCTTTCCCAAGCAATAAAATCTCCACATGAACTCACCTGAATCACTGTTCACTGCAATAGAAGGCTAAGTGCATCCATCCACTTTAGAATCTGTCTAAGTCCCAAAATTCACATGCAACCGATAAAACTCATCTCTAATGCCTTTCCATCTTCACACCTTGACTGCTTCCACTTCAAGGCACCATGCACCCACCGCTTGAAAGTCAAGTCATATGGCTGCTAACCGACTGTTGTAACTTTTGGAAGAGTCACCTCGTACGTAGGTTGCAATCAACCAACAACCCATCTCAACTCATCTGTTGTTCTCAACAATGCACATAATCAAGACATCATGATGGAAACATGCCCAACCAACTTCCTACTGCAGAGCTTCTCTAAGTCACCCCAAGTCATCCAACACATGTAAGTGCTTCACCTTGCTACAACCTAGAACTACTCCCTTCAAAATCAATTATGTGATCCCCCTCTACGTTTTTCTTTAGTGATCACTTTTCTAATTAGATATACGACAATTCATGCAATAGATCTTGTGTTCAACTACCTTTCCCATGTGCTTGATTCACGCAATGAAATCAACACCTGGTCTCTCCAAGGTTTTCACAACATGTCTGACACTGACTTTTATCATGAATCAAACAAACCAATTCTTCCTCTGTGATCAAGTCTACGAAAATTTATTCGATGAAATCTATGAAAATTTATGAGATCAGCCACCCTACCCAAGTGATTCATCTCATCACAAACTATTCTCTTGGTCTATACAATTTTGTGCACCTAGACCAACCTTTCCACATCCCCATCAACCAAACCTCTCCCATAAGTTTGATGCAAAGTCTGTGATGAAAATGTTCACTCCACCAAACCGTTCACCAAGTCTGCGAACGTTCCCACTGAGCTACCTTCACAAAAAAATACCTTCTAATTTTCTCCGATACCATCTATCATTGACATAGTGGTGAAGAGCTCCTCAACCCTTCTCCAAAATATACAAAGAATCCTCTTTAATACCATCTTTCACTTCCCTAGAGTGTGACTTGAGATCACACACCTCTTAAGGGCATGTGACACTACTAAGTTTCTCACTTGGTTTCCTAGCACCACAAAGGATACTTTGTTCAGACTACTTCTCTTCATCTACAACATACCCATACTTCATTCTAGGCTATCGGCGAGTCACACTCCTTCTCTAATGAAACCCTTGTATACTTAGACATTCATTAACTTCTTTAACACTTATTAATGTTTAAGCATACATCCATGATCATAAACCAAGAGAACTTTGGAACCAACTAAAGACACACACATATATATTGTGGGAAGAACGAACCGTGCCTAACACTTGGCTAAGTCTTTGTTATATATGAAATATTTACAACATGAGCACTACCGAACCAATTTATAACAGGGTAGAGTCAAATGACTCACCTCACCTCATTAAGACACTCATACACAGATTCATCAACAAGAATATCCATCACAACCATCTATGTATCTACTTGCAGTGCACCTCATATGTGCCTTCAACCACATACTTGTTGTCTCTTCATTTTTGTAGACTCTGCCTCTTTGTTTCCATAGAATTAAATGATTTCAGTTCTACCTCACACATGTCTCTAGCAGACCTGCATTTTCCATACTTAGCCAAAATCACCCAAAGTGAAACTTTCCCATCTCTGTCCAATAAATCCACCTCAAGGCTGCACAATTCCTCCCAGAGTGGAGCAACACGGTCGATTGAGGAAGATCTCCCTCTTTGTTTGCCTTATAATTGCATAGATCTCTTTCTCTCCTTGTCTTTCCAAAAATTCCCTTCCTTTCTTATGTGCCATTATTCTCTTATAGGATCTCCAAAGGTCACCATCACAAACCATCATATCCTTTGGGGGTGTCATGCCCCTTCGAGAAACCATGTGTCCAAATGAATTTTCACACCCCTTCATGGAACTGGTTTCCAAAACAAATAGTCACACCCCTTTGTGGACTTGGTCACCCAAATGAACCCATGTGCTCATGAACTGTCATGCCCCTTAGGATTGGTGCACCCAACCTTGGTGCTCCCCTCATTTCAGTGTGCTCCATTTTTTGAACCAACTCATCATCTTTGGTGTGTGTGCCCCTTAGGTGAGTCAGGTTGTTGGGTGTAGGTTTGTTTTGAGGAAATATCCATTTTTGGAATGTAAATCTTAATTGGGAAAAAGACAGTTGTCAGGAAAAACAACACGTGCGAGGGAAAGGCACATGCAAAGGAAGAAAGCATGCAAGGCGCACAAGCAGAAAAACCTAACCATGTTAGGGTTAGTATTTTGGCAAGAGATTGTAACGACTAATGAGCTTGTAAAACAATATAAATAAGAATCTAGGAGGTCTAGGTGGGGGCCTCGTTTAGTTAGAGAGTATTGTTCGTTGTTGTTGGTTCTATACTAGCTTAGTTCGACTATTGTATATCCGGGGTATTCTTTATAAGTTGTTGATATGTAGAATATTAAGGTAGCTAGATCTTGAGGGTTAGATCACAGGTTGAGGAGCCTGGTGTGATCTAGTCCACCTCACAAAGGTTGTGTAACCTCTATATTGATTGTATGATCATAAGTGTAGTGCGCGCAGTGCCATATTGTGCAACAATTATAAATAAAACAACCTAAGAAGCCAAATCTTTGTGGACGTAGCCCAAGAGGGGGTGAACCACGGTAAAACCTGTGTACTGTTTGATGAATGAAAACATGTTTACTTTATTTGAATGGTTTATCATCCTATTTAAATTCTAATGATTGATTTACACATAATTGGTTATCTAGACCTATTAGAATGCATGTATAATCTTATGGATGAGTGGATATTAATAATAATAGAGAGAGTAATCAATTTAAGGCCTGAATAAGATCAAATCCAATCTTAGATCCCCACTCTTTCCTAGATTGCAAGCACCTGAGCATTGCAGTCACCCATAGAACTATATCGGGTGAGACTGCACAATACCTTCTGTGTGTTGTGTTTCCTTCTGGTTTACCAGAAGGGCCGATTTTTTTAGAGGGTTTTTCTGGAAACCTATTTAGATTTGAACCTGGGTCAGCCCAAGAAGAATAAAGGAAGAGTAATAACCAACAAATGGTTCTGTTTCCAACTGGAACTACATGGGATTGAGTGAATGGGATCCATAGAAGAAGCATGCAGAGAATGAAGGTATAAAAAGGGAATGTTCAGACCGTGGAATCCAATGGAGGTGGAGATCGAAAGATGGTTGAAAACAATGGAACTTGAGTTTGTGCAGAAAGATAATAGAAACCCTAAGTTAACACCACACAAACATCCGGACAAGTACTTGTTTAGCAGCTTGCATGAGGTATTTTTCTATGATTTCTCTCCTGTGTTCCAGGAGTGGATATTGAGGTTAAAATACAACCACCCAAGAAATCATATCATATGGTTGGAGTGGAATCCTATGGAGATGATGCAGTTACAACAAGTTAACAAAAAATTGATGAACTCAGTAGAATTCAAGTTAGACAGTATTGTTGCAGGGTTTATCATAGAATTTGCAGTAGATATCACAAAGTCTTACAATGCAACAGAGCAGGAGTTTCTAAAAGGACCTAGAGGTAGGTATATCAGATCGTTGTATACTTCAATCAATATGTTATTGTATAACAACGATGTGATGACTATGGAATCAAATAGCTAAACTTCCCTACGTGCATGGGGGAAGGGGGGAAGCATTGACAAGAGGCGGAGAAATGGAGGAAGAGATGGATAAGGGAAAGAAGGAGGAGGCCATGGACCCAATCATGATGGAGGAAGAAGATAATGGAAACAACTAGAAAGAAGTGCAGTGGAGTAACCTACCAATATAAGATGGATAATAAGAAGAGAGACATAGCTGATAGAGAGGGATTGGCAAGTGATGAAGAATATGTAGAGGATCTCCAGGTTGTGGAGAAGATTGAGGAAATCCTGCATGCAACATATGAAAGGAAGACATGAGGTCCAAGGGTAGGAACAAGAGGAAAAACTCCCATCCATGTCAGTATCAATGTGGAAACCATAACCCCATGTTAGACTAATACACCAGAAAAAACACCACCATTTAGACAACAAAATTTTAGTGGAAGAAAGACAGAAGGAGGTACATCCAAACAAGGAGCATCAACTGGAGGAGCCATTTCAGGAAGTAGTAGTCAAATATCTACATCGCACAAAGGCAATATTTCAACATAGTTCAATATGGAAGGACATGATCCCACCATTAGGTTACCAAAATTTCGGGGAGAGGAATTCGAGGACCCTGAAAAGAATTTGTTCATCTGTGAGAAGATATGGGAAGCAAAGTAGATCACATATCAGGATACAAAACTTGCGCAGTTAGCTATCATGCTAAGAGACTAAGCACTGGACATGAGCCTAGGTATAAACAATCCTCCAACAACAACGAGGATGATCGCAGATGTTGAGAAGCTAGTGATAAATTAATTTCAGAACCCTAGTTCAAAATATCAGTACATGAATGAGATGATTGAAATCAGAAAGAAATCAGGTGTGTTTGTTTGGGAGATTGATCATAGGTTCAAACAGTTGAAGGGTAAGTTAAAGTATGTCATGGATGACATGGACCATAGACATATCTTTGTGAATTCACTGTTACCACATTTTAAATACCCATTGAGGCAACAAAATTTTCAAACTTAAGCAGAGGCTCTATGAACAACCTTACAACTGGAAGAGAACTAGTATTAGAAGACAGATCCAACAATATAAGAGATAAAGGAGGACCTGAAGAACCTTACATTTCAACTGAAACAGAATAAAGGAAAAGAGAAAAGAAAAGTTGTTTGGTGTACCACATGCAGGATAGAAGGTCACCACAAGAATGAATGTCCCACTTTCGCGTAGTAAATGTAAACATGAGTACCAATCCCTTTTCCAACAGGAGTACCATGGTACGATATCTGTAAGACACATGGGCACGATCCATATCATTGTCCCATGTTCCATAAGTATCAAACAATACCCAAGAGCTCATACTTCAATTTTTGCAAGTCAGTGGGCCACGATGATAAAGATTGTAGGACAATGGAGCTGATGAGGGAAATAACTTCAGATATCTATATGGTGCAGGAAGAAATGATGAGAGGAAAATATGCACCTCAATTTAACCAGGGACCACCTCCATACAACAGTACACAACAACATTACAACACTACACAGTTGCAATATAATAACGCGCAACCACAATATAACCCTGCACAATATAATCATGTGCCTCACTACAATGCTCCGTGAGGGGATCGAACTGGCTACAGAGGTGGAAGAAGAGGTAGAGAAATATTTGGAAGAGGTATAGGTCTAGTAGTGTGACAAAAATTCCAACAAATAGTATGTCATGCAAGGGAATGTCCACTCCCACCAACAACATGTATGTACTGTCGTGCAACAAACCATGATACAAAGGAGTGCTCAACAATTTTTAGAAAGATTCAAGAAAAGAGAAATCAAAACAATAAATAATTTTAGTGGATATCTGCAGAAGCCAGGGATGATGGAAGAAATATCAACATAGTCACATACAGAGGAGCTAAGATAGGACTTGATGCAATGAGACAGGATCAGAGTGAAGAAGAATACTGAAACACAAAAGCAGTTTGATGCACGGAAAGAAAAGGAGACATTCAAGGAGGCCAGAAAGGAGTTCCTAAAACAATATGTTGCATCTACATAAGCTACGTAGCATACTTAGAATGTAATAATGTACAATATTTCTTCATCAATGGACCACACCAATGAAGCACAACCTGTAGGGAAAGTAAGTACTATAAGGAATTTTCTGCAATCATGTGTTAAGCTACTGAATGATCCATCCTCTGTTAAAGTTTTGAAAATTATGTTAGAAAAATGCAACACATAGGTATAGAGGAAGTTATAGAAGAAAACAATCAATCACCTCCATACAAGAAGGAGGAAAAGAAGGGAATTCATCCTGAATGCCAACATTGGAGATTTCAATATGGGGGATATTATACTCGTCTTAGGCTCCCAAGTAAATGTGTTACCCAAGAAGACATGGAAGAGTATGGGAGAGCTCACAATAGGCTATTAACCCATCTAGTTGGAATTAGCAAATCAACACATATTTATACCAATTGGTAGGCTAAAAGGTGTGACAGTATATCTGGATGGAGTGCACACTAAGACATACTTTGAAGTAATAGAGATTGTAGATGGCACAAAACCATATCCAACATTGTTGGGACTGGATTGGGAATTTGATAACCAGACCATAATTAACTTGAATAGAAGGAAAACTACATTTGAATCAGGATAATACAGATTCGTTGCACCATTAGATCCTTTAGAAGGAGAAAGGTTTGTGGAACCTACCTGTTTAGATCTGGAGGAAATCAATCAATTGTACAGAACCACCACGCGCGAAGAATATTATGTTAACCCAATTTCATATGGGGTACTTGGTTGGAGAAGAATCACATCATGTGATTATGACTCAGATACAGGTCTGGAGAATTAGCAACAAAGATTACATGAATTTTCCATGAGAAGGTGCGTAAGAATAGACTGTGCAGTAAGATGGTTTGGTACAGAGATAAGGGAACCTCCCAGTTTACATGGGGTAAATTATTTATAAGAATTCCTCATACAATATGAAGAAGAAGTTTTAAAAAATCAAAGACTCTTAGCCCTAGATATTGCACTCAAGGCTACACCTACAATATAGTGGGGTGCACACAAAGAGACAATTCAGGATTGGTACCAATGTAAGAGGTTACTATGCATTAGATTTGGTGCAAAACATGCCAACAATAAAATGAAGAGGTATGATGGGAAAGGAACACCAATAGAACACTTGGAGAAGTGCAAGACACAATGGAGGATGAAACCACTAGAGGAATGGCCTCATCACTTCATCCATACATTAGAAGGAATCCCAGAAACCTGGTATGTAGACCATGAGATGTGCAAATGTACTACTAAATGAACAACATTACAACATAATTTTGTAGTAACCTTATCATTTGAACATGAGAACCCAAACATTGATTCAACTTCGAATCAGATAAAGGGTGTGATATTTATTAAGGAACCAAAAGTTGAACTCATGACAGACTATCAACAACAAAACATATAGACAATCAAAGAACTACTGTCATTCTATAATGTTGAAGTGGAAGCACTAGATGAAGATGACCCACACAACATTCAAATTACATAAATTGATGGAGAAAGAGAGGTGGAAGGTCCATCTCTGGAGTCAGAAGTATTTGTTGCACCAATAAAGGTGAATAAAGTCAACATTGGGACAATTGATAATCCTAAAATGACAAGTATTGGGGACTATTGGGATGAACAAACAGTAGGAAGAATAACAGAGTTACTGCGCAAATACAATGAACTGTTCCCAACAAGCTTTACAGAGATTAAAGGCATAGTAGGAGAATTAGGAGAGATGAAGATACCTCTCAAACCTGAGGCAAGACCTGTCAAACAGAGACCTTATAGACTGAATCTAGTATATAAGAAGAAAGTGAAGGCTGAAATTGATAGAATGTTAGAAGTTGGTATCATAGAACCAGTAGAGGAATCTGAATGGATAAGTCCTATGGTAGTGCAAGGGAAGAAACAAGGGGGATAAGGATTTGTGTAGATTTGAGAAAATTGAATGATTCTTTCTTACATGACCCTTTTCCCACCCCTTTCACAAATGAGGTATTAGAGAATGTGGGAGGCTAGGAAGCATACTCATTTATAGATGGATTGTCAAGTTACCATCAGATCAAGATATCTCCAGAAGATAGGTACAAGACTAATTTTTCTACAGAATGGGGATCCTACCAATACACATTCATGCCATTTGGACTAAAGAATTCACCAACCATATTTTCAATAGTAGTCATAGATTCTTTTAAGGAATTTATACATTGGTTATTATAAGTATATCTGGATGACTTGACTGTATATAGTCTGTTAAAGGACCATGTAGAATTGTTAAGGTTAATGTTGGAAATATGCATGTAGTGTTAGATAACATTGAATATAAGGAAGTGCATTTTTGGGATAACTTTTGGAATATTGTTGGGAAATATAGTTTGTAAAAAGGCTTCCTATTAGATCCTACTAAGATTGCAGTCATTGTTTATTTACCACCACCAAAATCGGTGTGCAAGTTGAGAGAAACACTAGGGCATGTAGGCTATTACATTAAATTTATCAAAGGTTATGCGTAGATCACTGTGCCAATGGAAAAAATGTTAAATAAGGACATCATATTTCAGTGGAACAAAGACTGTCAACAAGGTTTGGACACCTTAAAAGAAAATATGGTCACAACACCTACTATTCCCAGATTGGGAAAATAATTTCCATGTTCATGTAGATGCATTAGCCATAACACTTGGACCAATTCTGGCGCAACCATGAACAGGGGTTTTAGAACATCCTATAGCCTTTGCAAGAAGAACATTGTCAAAATTAGAGAAGAACTATAATACCACATAAAGATAAGGCTTAGCCATGTTATATGCACTTGAGAAGTTTAGGAACTACTTATTGGGTAAGCACTTCAATATGTCCACAGATCATTCTGCCCTAAAATATTTATTCAACAAGCCAATGTTGGGGGGGAGGATCTGCAGATGGTTGTTGTTATTCCAAGAATTTTATTTCGAAGTGATTGTCAAACCAACGAAGTTGAATGCATGCCATAATCATCTGTCAAGGGTCACTGATAGAGAGGAACCTACCGATTTTGAGGACAAATTCCCTGATGCACAATTGTTTTCAGTACAAATAACTGATGAATATTTTGTTGATATCATTGAATACTTGAGCACATGGATGGCGCCACAATAACTTAGCACTGCACAAAAGAGGAATCTGGTAGTCAGAGCTACAGACTATCAACTAATTGCAGGACACTTATAGAAAATGGGCACAAACAACATTTTGAGAAGGTGTGTACTATAACATGAAAATCCTAGAATTTTGGTAGAATCTCATGGGGGAATAGATGGATGAAATTATGTAGCAAAAGACACTACACAAAAGGTATTGCGTGTAGGACTATGGTGGCCAAATATTCACAGATATGCTAAGAAATTTTACAGAAATGTGATGTCTGTCAGAGGGTTGATAAACCTAACATTAGGGATGAGATGCCCCTGAGATCACAAGTAAATTTGCAGGTATTCGAAAAATGGGAAATAGACTTTGTTCGTCCAATATATCCACCACAAAAAAGGTCAAGAGAAACATATATCATTACTGCGGAAAAATACTTAACAAGATGGGAAGAAGCAGCACCAGTCAATGACTGTAGCATAGAGACAACACACTTCTTGTTTGAGCAAGTGATTACCAGATTTGGATGTCCAATCATTTTGATGAGTGACCAAGCTACTCACTTCATCAATAACACTATCAAGGATATGAATGAGGAGTTTGAAGTTTATCACCATAAGATTACACCATACCATCCTCAGGCAAATGGAATAGTAGAAGCCTTCAACAAGATATTGGAGAATGCTATAACAAAGATATTCAATGTCAACAAGGATGATTGGGACTTGAAAATACCAACAATATTGTGGGCATACAAGACTACATGCAATAATTTTACAGGACAAACACCATTCAGATTGGTTTATGGGCAGGAAACAATAGTAACATTATAATTTCTGGTACCCAGCCTGTGTAAATCCTATCCTTGTACAAAGTCTATTGTAAACAGATATTCAGAAAAGAACATAAATGATACAATGGAAAATACAAACATTACATAGATATTTTTCCCCTGGAAACCCAAAACGGGAAAACTAGCATATATTATATTCATTCATTGTGTTACATTGTTTACAATACAATATACATATAGGAGCTAGTGACATCAAAAACCCTAACCCAATGAACTGGATTAGTCCAAAACCCTAATTCCTTAACCGGAAATAGAAAACCATCAGCAAAAACCATATGCCGAAAAAACCACCTAAATACATGACACATTTCTCGAGGCAGGAAAAAAATTTCCGAGAGCGCTACCCCCATACCCTCCTATACCCCCCGAGGGGGGGCCTAGAGGCCCCCCCTCTAACCCCCCTATGCATTCGACGCATACGCTCATACGCTACTACTCGTGCAAAGAATATAACACATATCCAACATTCTCCCACTTGTTGTTTTCTTTGCATATAGGGGGTTACAGGGTTACATAGTCAAAAATCCAGGGCAACAATGCCCATGNATTCTCCCACTTGTTGTTTTCTTTGCATATAGGGGGTTACATGGTTACATAGTCAAAAATCCAGGGCAACAATGCCCATGGATCCTCTACACCAAGATAACTTCTCAGTGCTCACAGATTTTGTTAATGAGTCTACAACATTCTTCAAAGTGTCCACCTTCATCAATGATACTTTCTTTTCTTCAATCATGTCTCTCACAAAGTGATATTGAACATCAATGTGCTTTGTCTTTGAATGATAAATAGGGTTCTTCGCTAGAAAAATTGCACTCTGACTATCACACTCTATCCTTACAGCTTGTTGTACCAACCTAATACCTGAACACAATCTTTGTAACCATACTGCTTCCTTACTTGCATGAGTGGTTGCCATGTATTCAGATTCTATAGTTGAAAGTGCCACTACAACTTGTCTTTTACTCATCCAACTTATTGCTCCTCCAAACAGGTTAAACACATACCCTCTTGTAGATCTCCTACGATCCAAATCTCCAGCTCAGTCTGCATCCACAAAGCCATGTATATCGACCACTCTGTCCAATCCCAGTCTTCCTTCATACATCAAAACTACCAACTGCACTCGCATATGGAACATGAGACATGTCCTCCTCTTCTTCATGTGTATTGGGACACTGATCCACAGATAACTTTACACCAACAGGAATAGGAACCTTGACCAGTTTACATTCCTGTATATTAAACCTCTACAATATTGTCTCGACATATTTTCTCTGATTTAACCATAGTTTCGTCTTTTTTTTATCTCTTTTAATTTCCATGCCCAAAATGAAATTTGAAGCACCAAGATCCTTCATGTCAAATTTAGAGGACAACTAAGTTTTCACATTCTGGATAATCTCCTTGTTGTTTCCTATCAGCAACATGTCATCCACATACAAGACCAAATAAATCAAATGATCACCAATTAATTTAGAATACACACAATGATCCTCTTTTCTTCTTGTGAAGCCAAGTCCCAACATATAAGTATCAAATTTTTGATACCACATCCTTGGTGATTGTTTTAAACCATACAAGGACTTTTTCAGCGTTCATACCAGCTCCTTCTTTCCTTTCACAACATAACCTTCTGGTTGCTTCATAAAGATTTCTTCTTCCATATCCCCATGCAGGAATGTTGTCTTCACATCCATTTGTTCTACTTCAAAATCAAATGTAGCAGCAACAGATAATAGAAATATTATAAAGGTTAACTTGGCAACGGGAGAAAAAATCTCACCAAAATCAATTCCCTCAACCTGAAAATAATCCTTTGCTACTAACTGAGCTTTGTATTTCTCCACTTTTCCTTCTGCATTTAGCTTCTTTTTAAATACCCATTTTCTGCCAATGGGCTTTATTCCAGTTGGCAACTCCACTAGATCCCAAGCCTCATTCTTATCCAAAGATGCCATTTCCTCTTCCATGGCCCTTTTCCATAGATTTCCATCCTCTGAATCCACTGCCTCCCTAACAGTTCTAGGATCATCATCAGTAATAGACAAACAAAAATTTGAACGAAAATCAGATGGACTATACCTTTCTGGTAGCCTTCTTTCTCGATTTGGTCTCCTCAATACCGGATTATGAGGATCTTCTTCTTCAGATTCATGTTCTTCTGTAAAGTCTGCTTCATTATCCTTTAAATCAAACTGTATCTTCTCTAGTTCTTCCTTACTTGGTAGGAATTTCTATTTAACAACATCCTTCATTTCTCTAAATACCACTTCTCGGCTATACACTACCTTCTTAGTTTCTGTGTTCCAAAGATTATAACCTTTGAGACCATCTTTATATCCAATAAAGATACATTTTTCAGCCTTCTTATCCATCTTACTCCTGTTTTCTTTTGGAACATGAACATATGCAACGCAGCCAAATACCTTAATATGTGTGAGAGAAGGTTCCTTACCATTCCATACCTCTTGTGGAGTCTTGTCACCCAACGCTGATGAGGGTGATCTGTTGACCAGATAACATGCAGTACCCACTGCCTCTACCCAGAATTCTTGCCCTAACCCGACACCACTGAGCATGCACATTTTTTTTTCCATCAACGTCCTGTTCATCCTTTCTGCAACTGCATTCTGCTGAGGTGTATATGGAGTAGTCTTCTACCTTGCTATACCACACTTCTTACAGAATTCTTCAAATTCATTCCCGCAGAACTCTCCGCCTTTATCTGTTCTCAACACCATAATTCTTTTCTCTGTTTGATTCTCAACAAGAGCCTTAAATTCTTTAAACTTGTCAAAGACTTCAGATTTCTTCCTGAGGAAATATATCCAAGTTTTCCTTGAGAAGTCATCTATAAATGAGACATAGTACACAGATTTTCCCAATGATGGGACTGACACAGGTCCAAAAACATCACTGTAAACTAGCTGTAAAATTCTGTCTTCCCTCGTTGCACCAGAGGGGAATCTTACCTGATTCTTCTTCCCATATAGACAATGTTCACAGAAATCAAAATCTAGAGAGTAGTTAGACATACCTTCAACCATACCTTTACCGTGTAGTAGTCGAAGACCCTTCTCTCTGATATGCCCCAATCTTTGATGCCACAACATAACCTTTTCTCCAGAGACTGTAGGAGTTCTTTCTTCTTCAACTCCAATATCAAGAACATTGGAGCTATTACACCAATGACTAATAGTTCTTCTTAGTAGCTTATACAGAGTTCCAAACTGAACTCCCTTCATCAACACCATTGCTCCTCGAACCATCCTACAAGTTCCCTTTTCAAAAATTGTTTTTACCCCTGCATCTTCCATTTTGCTTACAAAAATCAAATTTCTGGCCATACCTGGGATGTGTAGAACACCAGGCAATTTTCTAATCCTTCCATCTATGAGTCTCAACTTGAGCCTTCCTCTTCCTATGATTCTAGTTGTCAAATCATTACCTAATAAAACATTACCTCCATCATACTTTTCATATTCGCAAAACCACTCCCTGTGTGGAGTCATATGAAAGGATGCACCAGAGTCAATCAACTATGCCTCATGATCTGCATGTGTGCTTGAAGAGGCCAAATACACATCCCCTCCTTTATCCTTGGAGGTCTTTTCTTCTATAGAAGAAGATTCTTCATATCCCTTCTTTTTCTAAAATTTGGATCTACACTGCTTCTTGTAGTGCCCTTCTTTTCCACACCTCCAACATGCCCTTACAAACTTTTCAGGAGATTTAGATCTACCCTTAGACTTAGATATCCCACTTGAGAAATTAGATCTATTTCTTTCCTGGGAACATCCTTCTACAAATAATGCGTCTGTGCTATGTCCTTCCATATTCTTTCATCTCATCTCCTTCGACAACAAGGATGAGACCACTTTTTCAAACTTCAAAGAAGTTGTATTACTACCTATGGCCACAACTAGACTATCCCACGAGTCTGGTAAAGAACACAACAAGTTGATACATTTATCTTCATCTGAAATTTTAATCTCAACAGATACTAACTGACTTACCACAGTATTGAAGGCGTTCAAATGCTCTGCCACCGAGTCTCCATCTCTCATACTTAAGTTATACAGTTTCTTTCTCAGGAATAGTTTATTTACTAGGGACTTAGACTGATACAACTTCCCCAAATTTTCCCATAAATCCTTGGCTATAGCTTCCTCTAACACATTCAATAATACTGAATCAGAGAGACACAGTCAGATTGTTCCCTTTGCCTTCCAATCCATCTTTTTCCAGTCATCTGTAGAAGTTCCTATAGGTGCAGTACCTGGATCTACCATGATCCACTGATCTCTGTCCACCAAAAGATATTCCATCTCGAGCTTCCACAACTCAAAGATTTTCCCATTAAACTTCTCGATCTCCATCTTTGAATTGCTTTCCATTTCTTTTCACTTGAAAAACAATACCGCAGATCTCCCACTGTAACAAGGCTTATCACAGTCCTGAGACAAACCCTTGACCACAAAGGCATCCCCCTGAAGCCAATAAAGCTTTGATACCTAATGTAAATCCTAACCTTGTACAATGCCTACTGTAAATAGATATTCAGAAAAGAATAGAAAATATACAATGGCAAATACAAACATTACACAGAGATTTTTCCCCTGGAAACCCAAACCGGGAAAACCAACATATATTATATTCATTCATTGTGTTACATTGTTTACAATAAAATATACATATAGGAGCCAACAGCATCCAAAACCCTAACCCAATGACCTGGATTAGTCCAAAACCCTAATTCCTTAACCGAAAATAGAAAACCATCAGCAAAAACCATGTGCCGAGAAAACCACCTAGATACATGACACATTTCTCGAGGTAGGTGTCATGTTTCCCGAGGCAGAAAAAAATTTTCCAGGGGAGTTGCCCCTGAACCCTCGCACGGCGGGACCCCCTCTAACCCCCCTGTGCGCCCGACGCATACGCTCAGACACTACTATTTATGAAAAGAATATAACACACACCCAAGAGTTTGTGTGTAGCAACAATCACCAACATGACAGAAAGAGGCACAGTGAAGGAGAGGTTGAATAAACTAATGGAAATGGAAGAGGATAGGATTCTGGCAGGATTTCACCAAGAAGTACAGAAAGCCAAAGACAAATCCTGACATGATAGACATATATAGAGGAAGAGTTTCAAAGAAGGAGACCTAGTCTTGCTCTATGAAAGAATTTTTTTTCAACATCCTAGTAAGTTTAGAATGCATTGGCTAGAGCCCTATGAAGTAAATAATTTCACAGATGGGGGATATGTACAACTAAAGTATCTAGAAGGAACATAACTCAAGGGAATTATCAATGGCATTCGACTAAAACTGTACAGGGACAGTCGACCTCCTAAAGCTTGAAAGTTCTAGCATAGTGGGGCATACAGGTACATAGTGTAATATAGTAGAATCTAGGATAGAAAAATGACAAAAAGAAATAAAAAGTAGGAAAAGAAGGAAAAATAAATACAAAATTAGAAAATAAAGAAAATACAAAAACACTGGGAAAATTTGTGTGCAACAATTACTACGATAGACATCAGAAGACCGTGCATAGTAAAAAGTGAAGTCGACGCAAATACACGAAAAAGTGAAAAGTGAACACGACCTGGTCTATAAAAGGCGGAAATCACACAATATTCAACAATCAACAAAATTTGGATCTCAAAGTGAGAAAAAGAGTCTTTTCCCTAGTTATGGATTGACGATGTAGCAAGCTAGGTTGTGAAAATTGGAAAAGATGACTCCACCAAAGTTTGGTTTGCCAGGACAGTTCATCTAGGTTACGCGATAGGGCCAAAGGTGCAAGGAACGAATGAAACAACCGGAGAATATAGTCGAGCTCGAGGATGTTACCACCTCGGACCCAGAATCTATTATCCTGGTGTAGGTTGAGGAAGATATTCCTACAATGCATCAAGGGAAGATAGGGCAGAGATCTGTGGTCGATAATGGTGCCTCGAACCCTAACCTCGAAGCACCTGCAAAAACTAATGAGACAGTGGGACCATGACAGTCCTAGGAACAAGATGAAGTGTTGGTCGAAGACATCACCGACTGAATAGAGTCCAATAGGGAGGAATAAGACACAAATGTAGCGGAGTCAGGCACATCTATTGTGGGGCAGAAAACAAAGATATCTGACAGTATGGATATTACCCTCCCTTTTCTCCCATACATAGTCCCCACTATCGATGACAGGTTGGGAAAGGTACCCAAGCTGAGGTACATGGACCATGATGTGTGCGACGCAAAAAATTTCCATAGTTGGATGAGGAGAACTATTTTATTAACATGGGGGAAATTAGACCCCTAGGACACCAAGTGATGGATCTTGCGCAGTGGATCATGGGGATTTACAACTTAGGGATTATGAATCTCTTAGACATACCACACTTTGGGAGAAGAAATAATGTCGGCCTTTGCATTAAACATCTGGTCACCTGGGTCCATGGAGGCATCCTGTGGATGGATAGAACAGTGCATATCGATGTGGCATTGATTTCCAAGATCAAGGGACTACCCAAAGTCGGGGCATAGCTCGAAGAATTCTTAGAAAACAAAGTGCGTGAGAAAGAACTGAAGAAACAAGTTAAAGCGTAGTTCAACAAGACTAGTGGGAACATAGGAATTTTCATCAAAGACATTAATGACAATGTGACAAGGTTCGCAAGAAATTTGATGGCCTGTAAGCTGCTAAGAAAATGTCATAGAGAGGAAGTGCCAACAAGTGTGATCACAATGGAAATACAATGCGCTAAGGGAATGATGTTCAATTGGGCGATGTACTTTTTGAATCAGTTCCTACTTGAATTTCATGACATGAAAGACAATGGAACCGAGTTCAATTATTTATGGTTAATTATACTGATAGCCTTGGTAGGGTGGCAGGAGCCCAAGTTCTCGACATTTTTGGACAGGATGGGAAAATGTTATGCGGCCATGTACGAGTCTCTTTGGAAAACAACACTGTGTTTTCCATGTTGTTAGAAGAAATCCAACAATGGACAATAAATGTGTGTCGCATACCTATGGAGGTAGTGCAGGAGACAGAGGATATAGAAAAATTCAAGGAATCTCGACAACATGTATGGATCCAGGTCGCATGGGATCCTAGAAAGGAGTGGCTAAAGGTGCATTATTGTGTCACGAGGGAGCAAGTGGACTAGATTATCAAAGACTGGCCTATGCAGTGGAAGTCACCAGAAACAAAACTAACCATGAGAATAGGCACAACGTGGTCCTCGAAGCCTAAGGATAAGGCCGAAGCAGGCTCATTACAAGAACAGATAGCCCAGTAGACAACACTCGAACAATAACAATGCAAACCCTACCAAGCGGGAGCAGCGCAGTATCGAAATGACCAAGAAGAACACCCACTTCCATAAGAAATGGAAGTTGGCCACAGACAGAGAAGAAGGATATTGCACAAGCTGCAAAAGAAAGAGTTCAAGGTACAAAAAGTGAGGCACAACCCTCATAGACAACAAGGAATCCCGTGCAAGGAAAAGATGCATGAAATAAGTGAAAATATGAGACAAAGGACCCATGCATCACCATCACATGGGATGATGCAGATCTCGTCGTGGAAAAGGTACAAGACAAGAGTGAGGAAGTGGTCAGAACTACAAAGGCATAGAGAGAAGAAATTATGGCCAAGATCCTAGAGGTTCACAAAAACATTCAACATCTACGGAGCTGGGTAGAATCATAGGCCACCATGCGGCCACAAGAGAAGACACAGAGGCCACCTGCATAGAAAGAAGGTGAAGAGACCATTCAATTTGTCATCTAGGGTAGGGATAAATTCATCATAACATGTCCAATGATGAATTTCGACCAGGAGACGGTGAAAAAACCCCTAGAAGAGTTGGAACAAGTGGAGATGATGATGGAACAAATCCCCACAAGGATTTATACAAGCTATAGGCCAGCATCATGCATGAAGTACAATCTAGGGTTCATGCAGATGCCAAAGATATAGAGGTGGGAAGGGGGGTCACATAGATGCTTCAGATAAAATGTGACTAACTGACTGCAGAGAAGGAGGAAGAGAAATAAAGCACAAACAGGTTGGAGCAGGGATTGGCAGTGGCATACAACCACATCACCAACATCGGTCAGGAAGTAGAGAGAAGTGCAGAGGAGAAGATCAACCTCATTGTGTAGACAATTGACCATTATAGGAAGGATATTGAGGAACTCAAGGACAATATCAATCCCACAACTCCACCTGAGGTCTGAGAGTAGAGGAAAGAAGAAGTTGCATTCTGAATGGAAGAAATAGAGAAGCAAATGAGTGCAGTAGAAGAATTGTTCGATTGAGCAACGCAACTATGGACAGTGTTGGAGGAGGACAAGCAGGTCTAGAAGTGGGACAAGGAAGAAGAAAGAGTAAGCACAACTATACAATACCTCAATAAGAGGCAGAAGACAATGAGTATCACATAATTCCTAAAAGGTACTCAAGATATGAAGAAGCTGCAGTCTCAGTTGAAAGCAGCATAGATGCAGAAACAAGAGAGACAAGAAGAAGTGGAACCACTCCAAGAACAAGTCGCACAGATGATCACACAACTGGAATAGGAGAAGAAAAACATTATGCAGGCACACATAAAGAGTGCAAAAATTATCCATGAGTATATCCTAGTGTAATCGGTAGAGGCAGTGAGAGGAAAAGTAGCACAGGTCCAAGAAAGACGAAGAGAAATTGCAAACAAGTTCCACAACATAGAAAAGGTTGTTTAGGGAGCACACACTAGCTAGGTGGCTCGGGACGAGCCACATGTCAGTGTTGGGGGCCTGTTGGGAACATGCCTATTTTGAGGAAATATCAATTTTTGGAACATAACGTTTAATTTGGGAAAAATATAGCTTGCAGGAAAAGAAACACATGCGAGGGAAAGCCACATGGAAAGGTGGAAAGCATGCAAGGTGCACAAGCAGGGAAACCTAACCATGTTAGGGTTAGGGTTTTGGAAAGATATTGTAATAGATAATGATCTTGTAAGATATTATAAATAATAACCTAGGAGGTCTATGTAGGGGCCCCATTCAATTAGAGAGTAGTGTTTGTTGTTGTTGGTTCTATACTAGCTTAGTTCAACTATTATACATCAGGGGTATTATTTGTAAGTTGTTGAGATGTAGAAGAGTAAGGTAGCTAGATCTTGAGGGTTAGATCACAAGATGAGGATCCTGGTGTGATAAGTCTACCTCACAAAGGTTGTGGAACCTCTGTCTTTATTGTATGATCAGAGGTGTAGTGCGTGTAACGCCATATTGTGCATCAATTATAAATAAAAGATCCTAAGAAGACAGATCTTTGTGGACATAGTCCAAGAGGGGGTGAACCATGGTAAAACATGTGTACTGTTTGATGAGTGAATGCATGTTTATTTTCTATTAATGGATGATCATCCTATTTAGCTGCTAATTAGTTATTGACACATAATCGGTTAGCTAGACCTATTATAATGCATGCATAAGTTTACAGATGAGTGGATATTAATAATAATAGGTAGAGTAACTAGTTTAAGTCCTGAAGAAGTTCAAATCCAATCCCATATCTCCACTCTTTCCTATACCGCAAGCACCTGAGCATTGTAGTGACCCATAGAACTATCTTGGGTGAGACTACGTAGTACTTTCTCTGTGTTGTGTTTCCTTCTTCTTTACCAGAAGGGCCGATAGTTTTAGATATTTTTGTTGGAAACCTGTTGAGATCTGAACTTGATTCAACCCAATAAGTAGAAAGGAGGAGTAATAACCAACACAATCCAACTCTCCTAAGTTCACCCCCGATGCCTTAGCTGATTCATCCATTTGGTGGAGTTCCTAAGTCTTTCCCTCAACCCTTTGTCAGACCATATATTGTATGACTTGTGTTGCAAGGAAACATGGGTGGAGTCATCCCTTGGCATGTCACGCCCCCAAGGAACCCCAACTCTCCCCTATATAAATACTTTTGTCTCCTCATTCACACTAAGAATCCTACCTACCTGATTCAGAATGTGGTGGAAGTGTGTGTTCCCAAGCTAATCTCCCGAGGTGTTATAGTTATGATAACATACATAAAGTGTTGAATGAAATTAGTAGTATAGTTATGCTAACATAGTGTTGTTATTCATTCTCATATAAATATGTCCATCTTTTCCTCTATACTCAAACTATGAATGTATGTCACGAGAAGTAAAAAATGGTAGTGGACATGTATTTTTGAAACATCTTCTAATTGTGTCTACAAAATCTTTTCATATTTTCTCCAGTCATAAACTACTTTCATTATTAAGGAGGAAAAAATGTATTGTTTTGCAAGAAGGGTATGCTTACTTTTTGAAATGGGCATCAACTATTGCAACCCACCATACTAGAATAATTATAAGAATAAATAATAGCCATTAATCTATAGCTTATACTCATGACATAATCCTAATATATAGAATTTGTTACCCACTTCTTCCACACAAAAAAACATCATTGTACTAAAAGATGTTTGAAGTTTGTCTATTCATCGATACATGGGTACTACTACTCCAAAATTTTCAAGAACAAAACAAGACTATTTTCACTAGCCTTGAAATTCTGACATGTATATGCCAAATCTTCAACCCACTTTCTTTTCTTTGTTCACTCTCTATCCAAAGAAAAATCTTTCGTATTCTAAGGTTCTTGTGCTTAGTATAACATTGTGCTTAATTGAACATGATTTTTTATTATTCTTATGTAACCGCAAAATTGTATTCTCATATTCTAATCTCTTTCATTTCTATACTAAATCTACCACCTTAGAATATCATATGTTGGTATTTTATTCATCTATGTGACATCCTTAGTTTTAATCCTCGTAAATTATAATGTAATTGTACATATTTAATTTAGGTTGGTGAGCTAGTATTTTTGGGCCGAAGAGCCTATAATGGTCAATATGGTCAAGGGGCGAGCTATGTATATTGTACATAGTAATTATTCATAAAAATAAATTGTTGGCTTCAATACAAGAGGGATAATAACGATGGGGGGGTATTATTCCACAAGAAAGGGGGCTAAAGGGGGTTGCAAGGGTTTCCACATTCCTAGTAATGCAAGCCATTGCAATATTAATGTTTACCTCTTTTGAATTATCAAAACATATATTGAATGCATGTAAGAGTGGTTGGTGGGAAAGGTCATTTATGATAACATTGGATGAGTACAACCACTTTTTGGGAAATGTGAGAGTCAAATATTGCATAAAAGAAAATGAAATTTGAGTGTGTATTGAGGACAATTTTACAAGAGGTTTTTGGGGAAACAAGAGAAGATTTGGGTGATGGGATAGAGAACCAATCATGTTGTGCATGAAAGTATCCATGAGAGGGTTTATTTTATGCTGAAAATCAGGTTGTGTGTCTATCATGTATTTCCTGCAGAGGAAATTTGATCAAGAGCCATGTGAAGGCTGTTGTGAAAACTCCATTGTTATAGTTGAGATTACGAGAGTCCCAGTTGTGATATTTTTTTTCCAACCTTATGCTTGATACCTAGAGGGAAGTGGGATAACCCAAGGGACTGTGTGGAAAAGAATGGAATCCCATTCCTTGGGTTGTGCAGGTTGAGGGGGAAAGAGAGCTAGTGGATTGAAATTGTTGTTGGTGTTAGAAAACTAGGTTTTGGGCTATTGCGTGTATGGAAAATTGAAATCCAAGAGGGCCAACCCTCCTTGTGGACTTATATCCCTAGCTTGGGGGTGACTTCCTGTAGAGAGTAATGGAACAAAAATCCTACCTTTGAGAGAAGTGTCCTTCACATGCATGCAATTGGATATTATTAAGAGATATGTGTATTGTTATATTTTTTACGTTTAATTCCATTGTACAAATTGAATACTTGAATTCTGTGTTTGATTGATTAATTGCATTCACAAATTTTTAATATGCTAATAGATGCATATACATTTTTGGGTATGCTTTCCTTGTTAATTTTATGGTATTAGGGAATTTTAAATGGTTTATCAGAATGGGATTGTTACGTGTGGTATCATGTATTAGGTTTCAATAATGATCTTGGAGGGGTCTTCTACAGGACAACAAAGTTTAGTCTGCATGGAATTTGGGGAAAAAAATGTGAAATCAAGAAAACCCTCCAATCTTTGGGCATATTTTAGCCAAAAATTGACATGGATATGTCAAGAGCATGCATTCAATAGTGAGTTTTGATCCTGGGGGCCAAAATGATCAAATCCATGGCAGACACATAGGGTGTTTGGGAGAAAAATAATTTTACTCAACAGAAAGATGTGGGGTCAGAATACCCCAAATTTTCATTTTGGTATTTGGGTTATTTGAAGTGGTGGTCAAATTCATCCCAAAGATTTGAGTTAGTCTTTTTTGTGATGGTCGTGACGACTGTGAGCTAAAAATGTAGAAAAATGGCTAAGTAAAAGTTATGTAAATTCCATGACATAGTGTTTGTCTCCAAAGAAATAATTTTTGTGGATGATATAGGGAGTATCAGTGAAGAAATTTTTATGGGCGATATAGTGTGTATTACCAAGGAAAAATATTTTGGGGAGAGATATAGTGTATGTCATCAAAGATAAAATGTGTCATCAATACAGAGTGTATCACCCAAGAAAAATGTTTTTTGGCATGAAATACTACCCAAAGGGTAAATTATTGGGGAAATACACTGCGAAGAAAAATAATTGGAGCCATATGCCATCGACAAAGGAAAATTTTTCAGCTAAACAAGGTGCATTGCCAAATATAAATTTTCTAAGAAATATAGTGTTGTGGCCAAAGGAAAAAGAAGATGAATACTTAGAAAACAATTGAGAAGAAGACATGTATAGGCTAAAAGATAAATTTTCGGCTTGACATGTCAACCAAAAGATAAATTTTTGGCTTGATATGTCGGCCAAAAAGATAAATTTTTGGTTCGACACATCGACCAAAAGATAAATTTTTGGCTTTAAACGTCAGCCAAAAAGGTAAAATTTTGGCTTGATACATTGGTCAAAAGATCAAATTTTGGCTCAAAATGTTGGTCACAAAGATACAATTTTGGCTTGATACGTCGAACAAAAGATAATTTTTTGTCCCAATACGGCAGCCAAAATATAAAATGTTTTGGCTCAAAATGTTGGCCGAAACATGAATTATCTCAACAATAAAGGGAAGAATCTTGGTGAAAAAGAAAAAAATTATCACTGACAAGGACAATAAATTTCTCGAAAAAGAATATAATTCTCACTAACCAAGAAAACATTTCATGGAAATAAATGGAAGAGTCTCAGTGAGAAATAAAATAACTCTCATTGAAAAAGAAAAAAAATTATGGCGATAAAGAGGAGAATATCCATTGAGAAAAATATTGTAGGAACGATGTGTCGATGATGTTACCCCCCCACTTGTAGGGGTAACTAGAGGAGAATTGTTTCCTCCATGATCCACATTTCAGACAACATATCCAATGATTTCATTTCTAACTCTCCATAGACATCAACCATTAGATTCCTTCCATGTATTCTCAACTAAAATCACTCATATGATATGGTGCTTTACACACTCAGGCACATTGTCCTGACACTTCATATCAAGTGATAATATTAATACTCGGGGCATGAAACTGGTGATCATGGGTTGATTTGGATAATGAATCATGATTCTTTGGAGTTATGATTTTTTCCTTGTCTCCCCTTGGTGGTCATTATCATTTTCTAGTCAATTTTTGTAGTTGTACTACTAAGGGGATTAATGGGGTTAACATGTCCATATACCTTACCATAAATGACTTATTCTATATATCACTTATTTTTTGTGATTTATTTTTGGTTAGGTGTTACATGTACCCCAAAAAGGTATGTGCCTCATAATCTCATGAGAAGAAGGGGATAGAAAGCCTAAGGTTGATGCAACTTTATAAAAAATATGTATATAGAAAGATCAAAATACTCGACTAAAATATGTGGGGTAAAGAAACAAATAAGAAAATTAAAGTATTAAAAACCAAGCAAAAAGGTATGCATGAGCTCTACCCCCTCTCTAAGAGTCCATCACCCCAAGTTGTTTGAAAACAAAGGTATTCCAACAGAGGATGAACACCTTCAGTAACCACTCACATAACCAGATCAAAGATCAACACACCAATGTTTTCACGTGGTAAAACCCTTACGGGGAAACATCCATGGCCCCAGCCAGCGCAACCACTTGAAGAAGTTTATTAATGCAAAAGACAAGTATTACAGAGATATTTTACAAGAGAGTTTCTCACAATTGATCATCTACAAATGAACCTTCATGCTCTTTAAATAGAGATCGTGGACCAATCGAGTGTTAAGACACGGATCAATGGTCGTTAAGATCGAGGAGAATATGAACCATTAGATCACTCTATGTTGGGAACATATCGTGACCGTCAAATTTCCTAACTACAAATGCATACTAGTGCATACTAAAGAAACACACTAATAAACACACTTTTACCTAACGACACATTAGACCAAGTATATTTTAACTAAATCCTAAGTATCTAAATATCTTAACATCCCCCCTTAAGAACAACTTGGGATAGGATTGAAGAATTTACAATAGTGACACAATAGGAGAAGGAAGGAGGCATTAGAGCCTATCCCTCCATAATGACAACTTCATGAACTCCTAACATATATCGAAATTTGGAAAATGTCGCTTTTGTAAGAGACTTTGTGAAAATGTCTACAACTTGATCTTCTGTAGGGAAAAAGAGCACTTCAATAACTTGATAATGAATAAGCTTTCTGATGAAGTTCATGTGTATCTCGATGTGCTTGATGCACTGATATTGAACTGGGTCTTTGGCGAGCTTGATGGCACTCTGATTGTCGCACCAAAGGCTAGTCGGATGCTGCTGCTGGAATCCAAACTCTAAAAGGATCTATCGAAGCCACAAGGCTTGCTGACTTTCATTCACTGTTGCTCAATACTTTGCTTCTGCTGAAAAAAGTGGAATAGCCTATTCTTTCTTATAGGCCCAAGTGACAGGTCCTGAACCAAGGCTGAAAACATAGCCTGTAGTAGAATTATGATCATCAGGGTCGTCGGCCCAATCTGAATCAGGGAAACCAGCCAATAAGGGAGTCCTCCTTGAACTTTAATGTATCCCAAACTGAATTGTACCACAGACATAGCGAAGTATCTGTTTAGCTGCTTTCCAATGGATTTCATGGGGTGTTTGCATATACCAGGAAATAATACCAACAACAAAGGAAAGGTCAGGACGGGTATGAGTCAAGTATAAGAGGCTACCAACTAATTGACAATATAGAATGGAATCAACTTCAACAGAAGTACATGTGGTAGTAATCTTGAATCTAGACTGGAAGGGAAAAGGGGCTGGTTTACAATCATCCATGTGAAAGCGATGAAGAAGGTCACAAGCATACTTAGACTGGGAAAGAAAAATTCCTTCATTGGTTTGCAAAACTTGGAGGCCAAGGAAATAGTGCAAAACGCCTAAGTCTGTCATTTCAAATTTCTTCTTAAGGTTGGTTTTCACATGGTTTAAAAGTTTTGAGTCACTACCAGTAAGGATAAGGTCATCAACGTAAAGTACAAGGATTATGATATGGCTTCCTACTTTCTTGGTATAGACATCAGGATTAGAATGACATCCAGAGAATCCTGTGTTAATAGGAAAGTTGTCCATTTTGGCATACTGAGCTCGGGGAGCTTGCTTAAGACCATAAAGAGATTTCTTAAGGTGACAAACAAGGCTAGAGTCATTCTGGACATAGGCAAAAGGTTGTTCCATGTAGATTTCTTCTTGCAAATATCCATGAAAGAAGTCAGATTTAACATCCATCTGATGGACCTCCCATTTATGTGAGGCAGTAAGGGAAAGAACAAGGTGAACATAATTCATTTTGGCTACAGGGTAAAAGTTTTAATTGTAGTTAATTCCTTCAACTTGGGAAAATCCTTTGGCAACTAACCGAGCCTTGTGTATTTCAACTCTTCCATATGATGAATACTTATTTATGTATACCCATTCACATCTAGCAAATTTTCTTCCTTTTGGAAGAGGTACAAGATCCCAAGTATCATTTTCCATTAAAGAATGATACTCTTCATTCATTGTTGTATCCCAATCCGGATGACTTGAAGCTTCTGTAAATGTATCTGGATCATGAGTCTCTAAAAATTGAGCAAAAAGAGAAGAGTCTCACTGGAACTGTGAATGTGTTCGATGCTAATCTGAAGGATCACCGACAAGACCACCAACTGCTTCTTGTGTTGAATGGACCCATCTAGGAAGCAGTGGAACTGGTGTTGGTTCAGGTTCAAAGGACTCATATGGAGGAAGGTGAGAAGACGGAGGTTGATTTTCATCCTCACTATCATCATCTGAATAAGAAACAAGAATAGGAACAGAAGAAGGCACAAACCTTGAAGATGGCTCGCAGGCCGAAGAAGGCATAATCGTTGAACTAGGCTTGCAGGCCAAGATATTTTCATCAAATTTAACATCTCTTCTAGTAATAATTTTATTACAATGTGGTTGAAGAAGTCTATAACCTTTGACATCTTCAGAATAACCAACAAATATACACTTCTCACTTTTAGGCTGCAATGCTTTCCTTTTCTCATCAGGAATATGAGCCCATGCTATACTTCAAATACATGGAAGTGACTTACATCTGGTTTAATTTTAGTCCAAGATTCTTCTGGTGCTATATTTTATGAGCCTTTGTGGGAGTGCGATTGACTTTGTAATATTCACAGTTGATTGCTTCCACCCAATACTTTAGACTTAATCCCTTAGATTGGATCATAAAATTATCCATTTATTTTAATGTGCGGTTCTTTCCCTCATCAAAACCATTTTGTTGTGCTGTATATGGAAAAATGTGTTTCATTTGGATGATCTGTGTAGTACAGTAACTTGTAAAATTATTGTTCACATATTCGCCTCCATTATCTGTTCTTAACTTTTGAATTTGATGTCCAGATTTCTTTTCTACAAGGGCCTTGTAGGCCAAAAACTTGTCAAAAACTTTTCTCTTAAGTTTTAAGAAGTAAATCCAAGTACGTCTAGAAAAATCATCAATGAAAGTTAAGAAATACTTGCACCCAGAGAAAGAAGGAGAAGAAAGTGGACCACACAAATCATTGTTAACAAACTGCAAAGGACCCGAGGCGTGCCAAGAGGAATGTTTTTCAAAACTGTCTCGATGATGTTTTCCAAGAACACAACCAAAACAAACACCATCTATGCATGAAATAGGAGGAAGACCATTCACCATCTATTGATTACATAGTTGTTGCAATGAGCGATAGTTTAGATGACCAAACCGCTCATGCCAAAGTTTTCTCAAGTCATCGCTATGAGCAACAAAAACTGATGAAAAATATGATGATCCAAAGTTGTCAAGCTTATACAACCTGGTAATATCATCAACAATTCCAATTGCAAGAAAATGCTTAGGATATTTTATATCCTTGATTACAACTTGATGAGGTGAAAACTCTACAGTTTTACCTTCACCTGAATGAGTGATTTGATATACTGATAGAAGGTTACAAGAAAGACTTGGAACACATAATACACATTGAAATGACCATTATCTACTTGAACTGTTCCAGATCCGACAACACTAAGAGATCTATCATCACCAACAAATATTTTCTTGGTGTTACATTCATTTAGAGAAAAAAAATATGTCTTTATCCTTAGCCATATGATAATATGCTCCAGAATCAATAAGCCACTCATCAGAATAAGAAGTAGAAGTTGTATTGAAGGAGAATCGAGAAACAGAAAGTGCATGTCCATGAGAAGAAGAAGAAGAAGTAGTAGAATCAATACTGATGTTGTGTTTCTTCATCGCTGCTTATAAAGTTGCCATCTTCTTGAAACATTTGAACTCATCATGACCATTTTTATCACAAAATTTGCAATGTCTGTCAGTCTTCTTATTTTTATATTTTTCTCACTTGTCACCATTAGGAGTTGAATTTGTCTGATCGGGTTTGGGAACCTTATGTTTCTTTTTGTTGTAGAGAGGATGTTTCTTCTTGGGATACTTGAGTTTATCTTTCTGCTAGGAAACTAAGGATTTGTTGCAGGTACCTGCAGTGTTGATCACTCCAAGTTGTACAAAATTATCTTCCTCTCTAATCAAAGCAACACAAAAGGACTCAAGAGTGGTTTTTTGATAATCTTTCCCTAGAGCCTCTCTCATGGCATAAAATGTAGATAAAAACACATAATATGCACTACCTAGCTTAGAAAGAATAAGATAGATGCAACGATCTTCCTCCATTTTTATCTCACATTCTTCACATAAAATTTTGAGTGTTTTAAACTTAGATAGATAGTCTCCAAGGAAAGAAACATCACTTGGACTTAAGGTCAGTACTTGATTTTCTAACTGTTGTTGTCGAGTAATATTGAGTTTACCAAACACAGATTCAATCTTTTCCCAAGCTTCCTCGGGGTCATCAATTTATTTAAGGTGGAACCTTAAATCAGGAGATATGGACATTTTGATTAGTCCACATGCTTCATCACTCCTATTATCCCATTGAACTTTATTATCATCATCAGTGGGTGTTTTTTCCTTTCCCAAGGTAATCTGGTATGAGCATTTACTTCTTAATAAATTCTCCATATGAGATTTCCGTTGGAAGTAGTTGGTGCTGGTAAGTAAGAGATTACTTGTAGAATCCATATTAAATATGCAGATAATATGGATTTAAAAACTGAAACTAGTGATTTGGATGGAAATATGTGGTTTTAAAAAAATGGCATGGAAAACGGACTTCAGATGTGAGAGTTATGTTCTTTTAAAAAAATGCATAAACAGTAACCAAAGGACCACGTGGTGGTGTAAGTTGTTTTATGAAGTGACCCACTTTTATAAAGAGAAGTGGAGATCACTTTTACAATGAAGTTACTTTATAAAAGAAAAGTTGCATGCAAAATAAATAACTCTAAAATAAAATATTAAACTATTTATAGTGATTCACTTTTATATTTGAAGTGAAATACACTTTACAATTTTAGCATGAACGTTTTCAAAAAAAGTAACAAAAGAGAGACTTGAACTCAAGACCTTTTACTTAATAAGGAAATTTTTAAACAAATGGTCTAGTAAAACATATTGTAATATTTAGAAAGAGGATTGTTGTTGTTGTTGTCGAAGACGGCCTTGGAGAGCGTGATAAAAAAAACTCTTTTCACATGAAAAAATTTTCTCTTCTCGATGACAACAAGGGTTAACAAGGGTTAGATATCAGTTAGCTTACCCAGAAGATGCACCTTTTCCTATCTGTTTCTGATTTTACAAGATCGCATAGGTCACGGGGAAACGAGCATACATAGATCTAAAAGAGTAGCAACCTGGAAATAAATAATTTAAAACCAAAATAATACTCTACAAAAGTTTTAAAAATGCGT
Organism: Picea mariana; assembly: GCA_032191745.1. Classification (NCBI taxonomy): domain Eukaryota; kingdom Viridiplantae; phylum Streptophyta; class Pinopsida; order Pinales; family Pinaceae; genus Picea; species Picea mariana. The sequence goes on from JASDQU010370985.1 coordinate 92,336, forward strand.
ATGTAGGCTTTATACCTTTGGATCTGACTGAAATGGACGTATATTGGGCAAACAAAAACCTTTTCGAGTGAAACAAAAAGTGTTCTTGAATGAAACGAGCACTCTAGATGCAATGGAATAGTCCTCTCAACCTATAAATGTAGATAAATGACAAAAAATGGATATGATAAAACTTGGCCTCACAATCTCGATCTACAACATGAGCAGGTCTTCAAACAGGCTCAGATACCATGTTTGAAAACACAGGTATTCCAACGAACAAATTCAGTAACCACTCACATAACCAGATCAAAGATCAACACACCGATTTTTTTGTATGATAAAACCCCTACGGGGAAACATCCACGACCCTAATCAACGCGACCACTTGGAGCAGTTTATTAATGCAAAAGAAAAAGATTACAGAGAGATTTTATAAGAGAGTTTCTCACAATCGATCATCGGAAAATGACCATCCATGCTCTTTAAATATATATCATGGACCAATTGGGTGTTAAGCCACAGATCAATGATCGTTAAGATCAAGGAGAATATGAACCGTCAGATCACTCTATGTCAGGAACATATCATGGCTGTCAGATTTCTTAACTGCAAATGCATACTAAAGAAAGCCACTAAGAAACACACTTTTACCTAATGACACATTAGACCAAGTAGATCTTAAGTAACTCCTAAGTGTCTAAATATCCTCATAATCTCATGAGAATAAGGCGCTAGAAAGCCTGAGGTTGATGCAACTTTATAAAAAATATGTATATAGAAAGAAAAAAATACCCGACTCAAAAATGTGGGGTAAAGAAACAAATAAGAAAAGAAAAGTATTAAAAACCAAGCAAAAGGGGATGCATGAGCTCTATCCCCTCACTAAGAGGCCATCACCCCAATTCATATGAAATGAATGTATAGATTATAAAAGGACTTAGTAAATGAAATGTCAAAATCCAAAAGAGGTAAAAAACTATAAATAAAAAGGCATGCAGAGGTTTGGAAAGATATAATTTTGAGGAAATGGTATCTCATTTCCCAAGCAATATCTATACAAAGGCACTCATGATTCATGAGGGTGAATATTATACATGGCCTTTCATGTCAATGACTTCCACCCAATGATGTAAACCCCTAGTCATACCATTATCATTTCACATGCCCCGTTGACAGGTTTCTCTGGGACATACCTCTTGGTATGGGTAATGACACACCTAATAGGGGATAATAATGACCCTCCCATACCTAGACTTGAAACATTTAATAATTTTGAAGATAGTGTGAAGTTTGAAGAGGATATGTTGTGAAATATATCTAATGGACTTTTTATTAACATGACTCACTTTATATGTTGTGTTTGGATTGTGTACTTTGACTTTGGTCTTCATGATTCCTCTTGGACCTCATGATCTGCTTCCTTAGATGATGATTGTACATGTTTGATGACAGTTGGGTCCTTTGGAGGATGATTGAGGGGATACTACCCCACTTATATGGAGAATGTCTCCACCATTTGAGGGAGGTCATGTGAGACTCCTAGGAGGACACTAGAGGATTTGATGACATGGATCCAGTCACGTGACACCCTATCATGTATGGACATGACCTTGAGGTCATTGGTGATGGGACATTCCACCTAGAGGACCATTGTTTTCATGGGACATTTCACTTTTTGAGGAGGACATTGAGCCTTTTCTTGAGGATGTTGTACTTGGATTCATGACATGGCACATCTCCATGCAAGATGGTACATGTTGGAGATGGAACATTACCCTTGGAAGATGAGACGTTTCCCTTGGAGCGTGGACATTTAAATTTTGTGATGATTGGACACTTTTTGATGAGATGTTGGGGTTTGCTTGAGGATGAAATAAAACCTTTGATGATTTCACTCCTTTTAGAGGGTTTGAGGAACCCCTAAAGATGAAATGTTTCACCTCTTAAAGGAAACATTTCACCTCTTGAGACATGTTTCAGCTTTATGGAGTGAGTCATCCCCATTTAAGGTCACACGTGCCACACGTGTGAGCTTTTGAGCACTATTCTATGGCATGATTTGACATTTTATATTATTTAGTTCATATTAGAGGCATCATTGGGGGTATTATAAACCTATCCACTTTATATAATGGATTATTTATGTATTTTTTCCTTATCTCTAGGTTTTATGATAGATAAATGAATTATTTTTTGTTTTTAGGGATTGTATTATGTGAGAAGGGTGCTAGATCCCTCATATAAATAAGAGAAGCTATTCTCAATTTCAAATCAATGTTACTTGTGGAGATTCACTACTAGTTGTGTACTTCTACTTGTCCCTTTATGAAGAATTCTATGGATATTTAACTAGGATGATTTCTTTGGGAGCTAATGTTTATGGATCTTCTACTACTTGGATGACATGGAAACTAGGGTTTTGATGGATGGAAGATGCTTTGAGTTAGTATACTCCTTTTCATCTTATGATTTTATTTAATTGTGAATCATTGGATTGATGTTATTCTCAACTGGTGTTTCTTCATCCTTTTTTATCATTTGTAAACAAACCCTATTTGTCAAAACCCTTGAAAGGTTTACTAGTGGATGAACCTTTCCTTGTATCATCCCCAAAAAAATTTAGGAGGATTTCCTAGGGTTAGTAGTGGACGAACACTAAGCCTCACCCTAAAATTATCCATTTCATTCTACCAAATAAGAACTTATTTTTGACCCTATATGACAAAAGGGGTAGGAACTAATATTTTGTCCATACTAGTCATTCAAATTTTCTGAATTTTACTACTTAGGGTTATGGTTGGGGTTTGATTTGCTGCAATTTTTTATTTTATTTTCAGCGATAAAAAATAGACATTCAGGGTGTTTAGACATAATATTTCCCTAAACTCATCATGAAAACCCTAAATTAATTTTATGGAATGATATTACATCCATGTAAGGAAAAACGTCTAGGGTTTTAAGAATGACTTTTAGTTTTGATTTTTCTGATTTTGTTGGCAAATAAAACCCTAATTTAACCTCGAATTTATCCCTATAATTTATTGGATCATTTTATGATCAAAGGGTTATATTCTTAGGGCTGCAAATTGATTATTTAACTATTGTCATAAAATTACTGATGTTGAAAATTCACTAATTTACTGTTGTTATACATTTGTTACTATGGAAAATTGCATTTAACACTACTGAAAATTGTGTATTTTACTATTGAAATAATCTTTATACTATTAGAGATCATTTATTTTTATTGCTATAATATTTTTCTTAATGTTTTTATTGTTGGACACACCTACCACACTTAGAGGGGGGGGTGAATGAGTGTGGGGCTCTTTTTCCCAAAACTTCCCTATGCACAAAACTTATCAATTATCATTCAACATTTATTCATTACCCATTGTTGTCATTTATAACCAGTTAGATGTAGGCACATATCAGCAACATATATCAACAATATATCATCAACAAGTCATCATCACAATGGACACAAAGAACACAAGATGTATGTACAATTTTCTTTTTATTACGGACTTCAATCCTTGGGGTTTATCAGCAACAACTGAATAGAGTACAACTCTACAAGAGCACCAGCTCTATATGCAAGACCCAGCTTACATTCTCAGCACCAACTAAGATGAGGCAAMAATCCTCAAAAGATATCAATCTGTCAACAGGCATGCGACCTGTCAGTAGTGCAGCCCGTGTGTGAACACAGCCTGGCTCACTACAGCCTGCGTGTGAACGCAGCCAGTGTATAATGCAGCAAGCATTTTACTTCCAAGAAACTGGGGTTTTGCTTTTCTTCACATGTTCAGATCCTCTGTCACCTGCAATCACTTTCTCTTCTATCTTCCACTGTCCAAACTGACCCACAACCAGTCACAACACATCCAAGCTCTCTAATAGCTTGCTCATGCTCCACATCAAATCAATATGAATGCTATCTCAATCATGTATAAATAGCTAGTATACCATAGCAATCATGTCACTACTGAATCACAAGAGTGTTGCTCACTCCATCCATCAAATCAATCAAATTGAGCCACATCATAGAATCCATACCAAGAATTCCCTAAGCATTCACAACATATCAAACAATAACATCTATCAAGACAATAATGTAACCATACCAGTGTCTGAGTGATAGATCTGAGGCCATAGAATGAAGATCTGGAACCCGCCTCATCATCCAAGAGCTTGGCACTAGCTCAAACATAAATCTCCATGATTTTATTGAGTCCACGCTCCATGTACACAGTCAGCCCGCGTGTACACTCACCCTATACACAGCCAACCCACATGTACCTGCACCCTATACATAGAAAGCCTGTGTGTACATCAGAAAATAGGGTTTTCTGTGACTCCGAGACTTTTTCCGTCAAGATCTCCGACATTACCGAAACTTTGATGCATCCATGAGATCCTCCTCTCGCTCTCTTCCTCAGAATAGATCTTCAATCATGCTCAAGAGATCCACACCAATAAGATTCTCTCACAAGAAGCTCTCCATCAATACTCCAAAAGATATTACCAAGAAGCCCTCCATTGATCCATAAGGATTCTCACCAAAAATGTACATTTTACAAGAGATCCTATCTTCTTATTTATACTTTCATCTTCTAGGTCACTTAACCCATTTTTAGGTTACTTAACCCATTTCTAGGTCGCTTAACCCATTTTCCTTATTTTAGGGTTAACCACTTTCCACGAATAGAAAGTTCTCCAATACTTTATCATTTAAATATTCCTTCTTGATTTTGTCACTTTTCTTTATCATTTAAATAATCCATCTTGATTTTGTCACTTTACTTTATCATTTAAATAATGATTTCTTCTTTTCAAGTACTTTTACTTCTTTGACCTTTCGGGGCTTCAAGCCATCATATGGGGGTCCTCCAACTTCATAAGACCATAACTCTCAAACCGTGAAGAGTTATGTGACATTCCACATACCACCGGAAATGGCATGACAAGCACTATCCATCTAGGATAGTTTCACCAATAACTTCATTGATCTTCATCTCATTATTCCACATACAAGCATGGGTCCTCCATCCATTCTTTTAGGACAACTCATTCCATAAAGCGTCTTCCCATGAGGGCTTTCACCATAAGGGGACCACTTTGGAGTTCATCCATTTGTTTACCTTATCAACCATGATGAGACAATAATGATTCATCTTTGCATCGATTGGTTTCCACTTGGAAATATAACATTCTCTTACTTGACATCAATCAATGACATCAATCAAACCAAACCATTTACATCAATGACATATGATCCAACAATCTCCCAAGTAATCAAACCATTGGCATCAATGATAACATGATCCAACAATCTCCCCCTTTGGCATTGATGGCAATACCAACATTGATGTC
>JASDQU010370985.1:100410-112042 GCA_032191745.1 Picea mariana
GTATGTACAATTTTCTTTTTATTACAGACTTCAATCCTTGGGGTTTATCAGCAACAACTGAATAGAGTACAACTCTACAAGAGCACCAGCTCTATATGCAAGACTCATCTTACATTCTCAGCACCAACTGAGATGAGGCAACAATGCTCAACAGATATCAATCTGTCAACAAGCACGCGACCTGTCAGTAGTGCAGACCGCGTGTGAACACAGCCTGGCTCACTACAACCCGCGTGTAAACGCGGCCAGTGTATAATGTAACAAGCGTTTTACTTCCAAGCAACTGGAGTTTTGCATTTCTTCACATGTTTAGATCCTCTGTCACCTGCAATCACTTTCTCTTCTATCTTCCATTGTCCAAACTGACCCACAACCAGTCACAACACATCCAATCTCTCCAATAGCTTACTCATGCTCCACATCAAATCAATATGAATGTTATCTCAATCATGTATAAATAGCTAGTATACCATAGCAATCATGTCACTACTGAATCACAAGAGTGTTGCTCACTCCATCCATCAAATCAACCAAATTGAGCCACATCATAGAATCCATACCAAGAATGCCCTAAGCATTCACAACATATCAAACAATAACATCTATCAAGACAATAATGTAACCATACTAGTGTCTGAGTGATAGATCTGAAGCCATAGAATGCAGATCTGGAACCTGCCTCATCATCCAAGAGCTTGGCACCAGCTCAAACACAAATCTCCATGATTTTATTGAGTCCACGCTCCCTGTACACAGTCAGTGCGCATGTACACTCACCCTATACACAGCCAGCCCACGTGTACCCACACCCTATACACAGACAGCCCGCGTGTACATAAGAAAATAGGGTTTTCTGTGACTCCGAGACTTTTGCCATCAAGATCTCCGACATTGCCGAAACTTTGATGCGTCCATGAGATCCTCCTCTCGCTCTCTTCCACAGAATAGATCTTCAATCATGCTCAAGAGATCCACACCAATAAGATTCTCTCACAAGAAGCTCTCCATAAATACTCCAAAAGATATTACCAAGAAGCTCTCCATTGTTCCATAAGGATTCTCACCAAAAATGTACATTTTACAAGAGATCCTAGCTTCTTATTTATACTTTCATCTTCTAGGCCACTTAACCCATTTTTAGGTTACTTAACCCATTTCTAGGTCGCTTAACCCATTTTCCTTATTTTAGGGTTAACCACTTTCCATGAATAGAAAGTTCTCCAATACTTTATCATTTAAATATTCCTTCTTGATTTTTTCACTTTTCTTTATCATTTAAATAATCCATCTTGATTTTGTCACTTTACTTTATCATTTAAATAATGATTTCTTCTTTTCAGGTACTTTTACTTCTTTGACCTTTCGGGGCTTCAAGCCATCATATGGGGGTCCTCCAACTTCATAAGACCATAACTCTCAAACGGTGAGGAGTTATGTGACATTCCACATACCACCGGAAATGGCATGACAAGCACTATCCATCTAGGATAGTTTCACCAACAACTTCATTCATCTTCATCTCATTATTCCACATACAAGCATGGGTCCTCCATCCATTCTTTTAGGATAACTCATTCCATAAAGTGTCTTCCCATGAGGGCTTTCACCATAAGGGGACCACTTTGGAGTTCATCCATTTGTTTACCTTATCAACCATGATGAGACAATAATGATTCATCTTTGCATCGATTGGTTTCCACTTGGACATATAACATTCTCTTACTTGACATCAATCAAACCAAACCATTTACATCAATGACTTATGATCCAACAATCTCCCAAGTAATCAAACCATTGGCATCAATGACAACAGGATCCAACAGTTATGACTAGTTTATTTCTGATATTTCACGCATTTCTTCCAATTTCACATCACCCTTAGACAGTTTCTTGATTTTATAGTGTTGGGGAATCCTATAGAATTCATACTTGACCCAGAGACCCTCTTCTCTAGGTCTAAATACTCTACAATTTAAATATGGAAAATTGTCTTATGTCACCACCTCTTCCTTACTTTACTTATCCTCATCTTGGCGGTAGTGTTAGTAGTCACCCTAGGGGGGGCTAGACATAATTTTGTCTTTCCTAGCGATTCTTGGAGGCTACTGGGGAAGCCTCCCTTCTGTTGGATACTATTCCTTCACTAAAGAGAGGGAATTTGTTTCCTAGGTGACAATGGTAACATCTTCCATGTTTCACATGTCTTAGTGTCTTATGAAGGATTTTCACTTGGTGGTAGACTGTGTGGTAATAGGTAGAAGAATAAATTATCATCATGATAAGATAAGAGAAGAAAAGAAAGGAGAAGTAGAGAAGAAAAAAATAAGAAAAGAAAAGGAGAAGAGAAGAGAGGAGGAAAGGAAAGGAGAAAGACAAATAAGGATAAAAAAAAATAATCTGGAGCCAAAAACTTGTTTTTTCGATAGCAGTAGTCAAAAAAATTAGAATCAGATGAAATTTGAAGGGTATTTCCATAGTGAGGATGCCTAAGAAAAGGCCAGTGAAGGCCTTTGGCCATTTCTACTTAAATTTCCAAAATATACAAATTAGTTGTTTTTTGAATAATAGAGTTGTGCTTAGTAACAGGGACCAAGATAAAGATGAAATGTTTATAGGGAGTCCAAAAAGCAGGCATGAAGATACCCAGTGGGGATTTTGGCCAAATTCTAAAGGATTTGGAATGGAGGTGACAAAATAGGGAAAATTCACTATTCTGGCCCACTTTTTGGGGATTTTTGAGATATTTAGAGGGGGGAAAGAGACCCCAAATCACAAATCCAAAAAACCATTATTCAACATTTGACCTACTTGTCAATCTAGACAATGTTTCCTTGGAGATTGTTTTCTAAATTGGCTTAGCTTGAGAGAACGATTTTCGCTAAAAATTCTAAGCCTAGAGAAAATGCAAAAGGGACAAAGTTGGAAAATATAGATGGATGTAGTAGTTGGAGGGAGTATCATATACTAAATATGATAGATGTTGTGTATTAAAAATTAATAATTCTATCAGCACTTGATATAAAAAAATTTCCTATTTCTCACTAGATTCCTTTGTATCGCTGATAGAAATTAGTCTCTAAGATTAATTGTAACCATGAGAAATGGAACAATTTAATAGAAATGGTAAATTAAAGAAGCCATAAATTTTGGCTTAGAACTGAAACTGAAGCATAGGTATAGTCATTAGAATTTTAACCTAAATGAAAACATGATAGAAGATTTAAGTTCTCTGAGGAAGCTTCTAGTTGTCTCATAAAGGTGTAGATAAAAGGGCAATTGAACTCCATGAACCTTGCAATTCCTCAATGTGAAAATTTCCAAAAAAATGTTAAATTTGGAAAACAATTTCCATATAATAGAGGTACATGCCAGGTGTGAGTATCAAGTAAGGATTATTTCATATTCTCATGATGGTGCTTGTCTAATGATACTAAGGCACATTTGGGAGAGTAATAGCTTGGGAATAAAGAAGGTCTGAGTTTTAAATAGCATGGTATTGTTGATTAGAAGGGGATCCAACACTCAAGGATAGTGTCACATCAAGGGATTATTAACAATATGATCTGAGTGATGAATGGATATTCTATGGGTCTATTTTAGAATAAAATTCTAGGGTCCAATGGACATGGAAGTAGGGTGGAGCTTGTAGAGGGAAGTGCAGGGATAAAAAACAAGAAATAAAAGGTTGATAAGGGAATTGGAAGAGTAGATAAAAATTAACATTTAGATGATACATAATTTAAATGACTTGCAAAGATAAATAAACAAGGATTTTCACTTTAAAAATGAAGCCAGAAGGTGAAGAATGTCATTAATAAGCATAGGAAGGAAAGGTAATCCTTCATACACTTGAAAATGGAAATGTAATGATGGCTACAAAAGAGAAAAAGGACCTCATGTGGTGATGTGTGCCTCATGGGATGGGTGATTCATCTCTATGTAGAACCATAGGAAATCCTAGAAAAGGGTTGGACTAGCAGCTTTTGTCTTTAGGTATTAAGAGCAAGAAATCCATTTTTGTTATCAGAGTGTACAGTGGAAGTATAGAATAGGTGAAAAACATTTAGGGGATGGAATAATAAAGATCTATTCACTTTTAAAGTTCCAAGGGGGAAATGTAGCATTTACATTGGGATTAGGTTTGTTTCGAGTGGATAGAATAGGGATTCAAAGGGAATTACTCAAAGAGGTGAAGATAAGTATTCAATGTACAACTAGAAGTAATGGAAAGGGATGCCATAATGAGAATGGTTAATATATTTGGAGGATACTACAAAATTAAGAATGTGGAATGATATGAACTACCTCATTCCAATGTGATAAAAGGTTTCGATAAGGTAAAGTTGGGTTAGGATTATCGAAAGGGAGGAAGCCACCAATAAGAAATATTGGCTAGAACTACAAGATAGTTGAGTGGGACTTGGATAAACAATGTTCTGATCGAAGAGCAATAGTGCACAATGAGAGTGCATAGGGATGGAAGGATATAGAGGGATTCAAGGATGTCTACATGGAGCATAATAATATGAAACAAATATTCATTGGATACCATGCTAAGAGTGATGCAAAATTCATTTAGTGAAGCTAGAATTCATATGCATTAAAAGGAAAGATAATAGTGATTGGTGCATATAGAAGTGCATTAGCGCATATGGACATGCTTGGGAATACATATGGCATGCTTGTAGATTGAGAGCAGTCTATTTTATATATGAAATCATGATGTTATGATAATTGAATGTGATTAATGATGGATTATGTATCTAGGAAAATGTTTATAACATGGCTAAATATTTTTATGATGTTGTTGCAGCTTCTAATAGCCATCTGTATGAAGACAAATGAGGATGGTAAGAATGTTGGTTAAGAGGTTGGTGAAGGGAGCATGGAAGCTTCTAAAAAATACTAGATGATCAGGTAGCATCAAGTAATTTGATAATATCCACGAAGGTATGAATTTGGTTTCTCATGATCCTTAAATGCTAAAGGGGAATTGTGGTAACATTTCCCTTAGTCAAAATTCAATATTTGAATTAATATTTAATTGTGATCATGGAATTCTAGTGGACATGGTAAAGTCTGAGTGCCTTGAAAGTACACAATTATTTAATGATTTAATGCATTTTTATAGAATTTAGTGGTATGTTATCGTAGTTAGGAGACACGATCTTGTTATAGAAATGGATGCTAGTAGAGATATCCATGTCTGAGACCATGACGAGGTTGGATATGGAAGGGATATATCAATATATAAATTCTCAATGCTTTTCCTATTTATAATTGATGTTTGGAATCCAACCTCTTTTCCGACAATGAAGAGAACTAGAGGATTATATTCCTAGTATTGTATATGGGTCGAAGAGAAAGGTATCCAAATGATCGAAAAATTAATTGGGAAGAGTTTGGATGATGTGTTAAGGTTTTGGCTAGAACTTCCAACTCACCATGGTGGAATACATGACTTAGATAAGTGGTATTCTGAAGTCAATGCAAGGATGTATTGTGTAGATGTGGCCATGTGTATTGGCACATTGGTTTATTGGTAATGTTTGATTGCATTGTGTAATGTTGAGTGTGATGGTAATGCATATATAATGAATGATATTTGCATTCCATTTAATATGATTAATGGTTGGAATTGATGGAATTTTCGGTAAGATACAATTATGATATCATTTCATGAGTTGTCATAAATGTTGCAAGAAAAGGATAATGTGCATGAGTATTAATAATTTGTTTGGATGAATGGAACTTGAGAAAGGTTGTAGGAAGAATGGTCATTATATATGGAAATGGTGTAATCCCATAAAGAAGACCAGTACCTATTGCTGCAAGAGATAAACATTACAAGAAGGAATTTAATTCTTGGGAAATTTGATTTCCTATATTTAATGGGTTTGAAAATTAATAAGTGGAATTTTTATAAATATGTCTCATAATGACTGTATGTGTGTGATACATATGATATGATGACTACTGAAGAAGGAAATATTGGGAAGAAGGTCATTGATGACATTGAAACCCTATGATTTCTACGAGTTATTGGCTACATACTAACAGTGGATGTCTGGTAGTAAGTTGGTGCTCTCCTAGCACGTGAACACCTTGGAAAATGATGGATCACTCGAGGGACTATGTAGAAGTGAAGGGAATGCCTAATCCTAGAGGGTGAGTATAGTAAGGAAGATATAAATTAGGGATGCATATGGAATCGTGGCTAGAATCATGAGCATGTCTGAAAGGACAATGAGTTGAATTCTTAACCGTGGAAGTTTTATGAAGTATAGGATATCCATATCGATAAGTATTATTTTATGATTACAAACTTATTTTTGAATACTTGGATTTCATTTTGGAGTTGAGAAATCTTGTGAATACGATAATTGATGTATGATAATGGATATAAAATGTATATTTTCTTGATGTATTCTATAGGAACAACTAAAGGGTGAAGACAATAATTGAGTACTTAGAAAGGAGAGCACTTGAAGGGAATGGATATCAAGAATAAAATCATGAAATAAGTAAACCCAAATGGAATTGTTACAACTCAGAAGAAGCAAAGAAGGATATGGAATTTGAAATTCATGAGGCATATCCACAATTGTGTGAAAGTTTGGAGACTTCGTTATTGTAGCTAGAATTCCTAGAGATGAAACTATGAGACTTCTTGTTCAACCCGTGTTGGAGCCCTGGAAGGGTAATGAGATAGATTTAGGGATTGTGGTGTAGAGAAGGGGGTACACTTCCTTGGGATGTACAGGTTTAGGGTAACGATATATTATTTCTCATAATTATTGTATGGCTCAATAAAATATGAAGTTGTTGCAACTGGACTTCCTAGAGCTGCAACCCTTAAAATTCTTGGTTGGTTTTTGATGGAACACTATAAGGGAAGTGGTACATCCTAAGGGACTATGGAGTAGATAAGGGGGAACACTTTGTTGGACACACCTACCACACTAATAGGGGGGGGTGAATGAGTGTGGGGCTCTTTTTCCCAAGACTCCCCTCTTGCACAAAAACTCATCAATTAGAATTCAACATTTATTCATTACCCATTGTTGTCATTTATAACCAGTTAGATGTAGGCACATATTAGCAACATATATCAACAATATATCATCAACAAGTCATCATCATAACGAACACAAAGAACACAAGATGTATGTACATTTTTCTTTTTATTACGGACTACAATCCTTGGGGTTTATCAGCAACAATTGAATAGAGTACAACTCTACAAGAGCACCAGCTCTATATGTAAGACTCAACTTAAATTCTCAACACCAACTAAGATGAGGAAACAATCCTCAACATATATCAATCTGTCAATAGGTACGTGACCTGTCAGTAGTGCAACCCGCGTGTGCACACGCCCTGGCTCACTACAACCCACATGTGAACGCGACCAGTGTATAATGTAACAAGCATATGCTCTTGAGAAACTAGGGTTTTGCTTTGCTTCACATGCTCAGATCCTCTACAACCTGCAATCACTTTCTCTTCTCTCTTTCACTATAAAAACTGACCCATAGCCAATCACAATACATCCAAGCTCTCCAATAAATTGCTCATGCTCCACAACAAATCAATATGAATACTATCTCAATCATGTATAAACAACAAGTATACCATAGAAATCATGTCACTACTGAATCACAAGAGTGTTTCTCACTCCATCCATCAAATCAACCAAATTGACCCACATCATAGAATCCATACCAAGAATGCCCCAAGAATTCACAACATATCAAACAATAACATCTATCAAGACAATAATGTAACCATACCGGTGTCTTAGTGATAGATCTGAGGCCATAGAATGCAGATTTGGAACTTGTCTCATCATCCAAGAGCTTGGCACCAGCTCAAACACAAATCTCCATGATTTTATTTAGTCCATGCTCCCTGTACATAGCCAACCCACGTGTACATGCACCCTATACATAGACAACCCATGTGGGCATCAGAAAATAGGGTTTTCTATGAATCCAAAACTTTTCCCGTCAAGATCTCCGACATTGCCGAAACTTGGATGCATCCATGAGATCCTACTCTCGCTCTCTTCCTCAGAATAGATCTTCAATCATGCTCAAGAGATCCACACCAATAAGATTCTCTCACAAGAAGCTCTCCATCAATATTCCAAAAGATATTCACAAGGAGCTCTCCATACATCCACAAAGGATTCTCACCTTATGTTCTTTTTACAGAGATCCTAGCTTCTTATTTATACTTTCATCTTCTAGGGCACTTAACCCATTTTTAGGTTACTTAACCCATTTGTAGGTTACTTAACCTATTTTCCTTAATTTAGGGTTAACCACTTTCCATGAATAGAAAGTTCTCCAATACTTTATCATTTAAATATTCCTTCTTGATTTTGTCACTTTACTTTATCATTTAAATAATCCATCTTGATTTTGTCACTTTACTTTATCATTTAAATAATGATATCTTATTTTCAAGCACTTTTACTTCTTTGACTTTTGGGGGCTTCAAGCCATCATATGGGGGTCCTCCAACTTCATAAGACCATAACTATCAAACCATGAGGAGTTATGTGACATTCCACATACCACCAGAAATGGCATGTCAAGCACTATCCATCTAGGATAGTTTCACCAACAACTTCATTGATCTTCATCTCATTATTTCACATGAAAGCATGGGTCCTCCAACCGTTCTTCTATGATAACTCATTCCGTAAAGCGTCTTCCCGTGAGGGCTTTCACCATAAGGGGACCACTTTGGAGTTCATCCATTTGTGCACCTTATTAACCATGATAAGACAATAATGATTCATCTTTGCATCAATTCACCACTACATCATATATATCAACTATGCATCATGTATCAATGACAACTCATTGATCCATCTTCATCAATGCATCATAGCAGTGATCCATCTTTATCAATTGGTTTCCACTTGGACATATATCATTCTCATTAAGGGCATCATATCAATCAATTACTTGACATCAATCAATGACATCAATAAAACCAAACCATTTACATATGATCCAACAATCTCCCAAATAATCAAACCATTGGCATCAATGACAACATGATCCAACAATCTCCCCCTTTGGCATTGATGGAAATACCAACATTGATGTCAACTCCAATTACCAATATTGATGTCAACATGTAGACAAGGCATGCTCTACATCAATAGTCAATGTGACTATCTCTCCACATCAATCTCTCCCCATCAATCAACATCAATCACATCAATGTGATTATCTTTTTTTTATTATACCATTGTGTGATCTCACCGTGAGAATACATCAATGTGATTATCTCTCCACCTTTGACATCAATGGAAAAGGGCCATTCTCCTCTTGGGGCTGCTCCCCCTGTCTTGTTGTTGCTGTATAATCTCTCCCCTTTTGAACAAGGGATATCAATCTGATGTAATGCTGAAAATACATCGAACATACTCCCCCTGTGACCATCGCTCCCCCTGGAATTATGCTTCTGTGCTCTTTCTTCAAATATAGGTCTCTTTTCTAGGTATGTATTTGATAAATATATCCTCCTAGAATCATGGGAAGAAGAATGCCTCCCCCTAAGGGTATGTCTACCCCTATCTTCTCTGCAAGATGAACAATATGCTACCATATGATGATCCTTGGACCTTCTCGTGCATCAAACTTGTGCCATACCATACATCATGAAACAAAATATATGTCATCAATGAAATAGAGAATCATGAACAATATATCCACCAAGTACATCATGTACCAAAATGTGCCCACCATGCACAACACCCATGTACATCAACCATGTACATCAACAATGTGCCAAAAGATATTATCCATGAAATGTATCCACCATATGCCGACATGTGCATCTACCAATATGCCAACATGTGCATCTACTAACATTCCAAACAATGTGAATCTATCAATATGCTAAACAAATACCATCCATGAGTGTACCATCATACATCATTACTTGCACCAAGCAAGTATATCAACCATGCGTCAATAAGCTAAGACTTCCCAATTATGTACAACATGACTATCAACTACATGTCTAAATGTGTAGCCTATCCACATGAAAAATGAATGCACCATGATAACCAACAATACCATATGCTTCCAATAATACATCATAAGATATGTCAATGAAACTTCAAAAAGTACTAGTCATGTACTCCAACAGATCAGCATCAAACCATACTAATGGGTTAGTGCCATGCACCCAAGATTTATTTTATATAATAAGCTTGCGTGATATCACCATGAAAACCTGCAGAACACAGTGTCAGAACCTGTAATAAACAAATTCAGACCCTAGAGTATAGAGTTATACCATCACATCAAACTCTAAGCCATGTGCATTTCCTTTTTCCCAAGGCTTTACAATAGACACGTGGCCTGTGGCACAACTGAGCGCGTGTGTACGTGACCTATTCAAGGTTAGAACACGTGGACACATGACTGTCACCAATGTTACCTACGTGTGCCTTAGTAAATGACACATTTGAACTTCCCTTCAATCTTTCATTCTGATTTGGCTTCTTTGTCTTCTTCACCCACTTCTGTAGATGACCCTTCTCTTCAGAATTTGAGCTCTGAGTATCCATATTTTCAAAGATGTCTCCCTTTCTTACTTCATTCCTTCTTCTAGCCATGCTATGTGAAGTCCTCATTATGGACTTTCTTCTTGTGTTCCAGCACTCCCGGGATTTGTGGCCAAATCCACTACAGCTGTAGCATCTCATAGAGTTACAGTGAACAACAATATGTCCTATTTGATCATATCTCCAACACCTTGTGGTGTTGTAGAATCTTCCATTATATCTCCTTTCATAATATCTACATTCAAAATCTTTGTGACCATATCCATTACATGAATAACAATTCCCATGAAAAATACTTTCATACCTTTGCTTTGGTGTCCCAAAAATGGCTCCTTGATGTCTTCCTTGCTTTGTTCTTTTGAAATTTTCTTTGCCTTGTGTAGATGGTTGTTTTGCCACATTGTCTTCCTTCTTTGATGGACTTACCTCATGCTTCTTTGAGGTGCTTGCTTCAGCATTTTTATCTTCTCCTTTGTATCCAAGACCTGATTTATCACATGATGGTCTTTGACTTTCCAAGATCTCATCCAAGATTCGTGAGCTATTCAAGAATTTGTTTGACTTTTCCACCTTCTTTCTAAGGTCAATAATTTTATCTTCTAACTTACAACAAGAATATTCCTTTTCATTTATTTTCATCTTCAATAGTTCCGCTATTCTTTTGGCTTCTTGAATTTGGGTCTTGAGATGGACAATAGTTTCAAAACTTTTACTAATCTCATCATCTATATTCATGTCTTCTTTTCCATTCTTTAGTCTTGTGATCTTTTCTTCCTTTTCTTCTAATTTAGAACTTTCTTCTTGTTCTTTGAGCATTCCATTTAAATTCAATATGTGCCTTTGAATCCTCCTAAGAAACTTCGTAGTGTTATCCGAAAGATAGTTATAGTGTGTATAAAAATGATCACTCCTATACATATATAAACCCTCTTCAATTTCCTTTTGAAGTTTTAATAGATTTCCTTCTATTATTTTCATGGGATAAATACCATCAAACTTTACACAAACTATATCTACATCTTCTTCTTCACTTGTAGA
>JASDQU010370985.1:121517-135326 GCA_032191745.1 Picea mariana
CTCTCATCTTAGAGGCATGGGATTTGGTAAGTAGCTTCATTTATTTGGGTTTTAGGATTACTAATTTAAGATATTACCTCGAGGCTGACCTAAAAAATGACGAGGGTGTTTACAAGGTTGTTGTCATCACATTTGTCTTGAATTTTTTTGGAATGAGTGAAATGAAAAGAAAAAATGAAGATTTACAATCCCCTACATGCATTAAGCAATTGAAATCCTGCTGGCTTAAAATAATTAAAGTTTTAAAAGAAATATTGGCTAGTGTTCACACTTTAAGTGTCAAAAAAGGGGAATTGTATTTTAAATTGATTGAGTTAGATTTATCAGGAACTACCGGGGAAGTCCAAGATCCAAAACTAATTTTTTATTTCATGCTTATGACGAGGGAGAAATTTGAAGAATACTTATAAATATTGAAAGGTGTATCAGTGGAAAAATTCAATAGTATGATCGTGTACACAAAACATGAAGTAGAAAGTTGGCTTGTAAGTTATGTTAATAAAAACAAAGATATTGAGGACACACTTCATCAATTGTAAATTGATTTAAGAGAATTAGAAGGTACATTATTTGATATCAAAGTCATATAGGAAATAACCGTTGCACCAATGAGAGATTATATCAAAAATTGGTTAAAGGAAGCTTTAATAAAAATAACTGAAGAAGATCAGGTGGAAGCGGTTGGTACCGATCATGAAAATACAATCCAAGACAACACAAAAGGAACATCGACAACGAAATAGAGGAGGGAGAATACCATAAAAGTGAGTAATACATATCACATTATTATTAATTCTTTTCTCTTCCCATTCATAAATGATCCAATTGTCTCTTATCTATCCCAAGAAAAACATAATCGATTTCTGACCTCTTTCTTTTGTCTTCTTTTTAGGTTCAACCCTGTTTCATTCTTTTATTTTATGGTCCATGGGAGCCCAATCCCAGTCCATCTTTGGAAGAATGCATTTTATTTTTTAAGACTATCAAATACTATATTATTTTTGAAAAATACCAGAGAAATACTTCGGGGATAAACTTTAATAGTATCTTTTGAACTCTGAGTTTTGAGCACTAGATATTTAAAGCTTTCCTATCATATTCTATCCTATTTTCAATGAAAAGACTCTTTTAAATTTCTCTCATATGTGGGGCTTTTATCTTTCTTTCCTTGAATGTGATAAAAAAATATTGAATATTGTGATGGATGTAAGAGTTATTTTATCTTTTCTATAATTGTTATTTATTTCTGTATAATATTTCTACAAAATATTACAGTTTATGAGTAAATATTCCCGGTCCTCTTCTCAGGAATTCTTTAATGCATGTATATTATTTTCAATCAGAAATATTTATGTTTTATTGAGTGACAAAGATTTAGAGTTTTCTTTTTAGTACTCTCCTATTTTTATATTACATTTCTACGATATTCAAGATTAATCTTTAAATAATTTACATTGGTGTACCACCTCTATAAAAACGTAGGGGGATGTTTATATCCTCACGAGGTTGTTGTTTGGACCTTAAAATACACAGACTTTAACAATTTTGGTGACCATACTGGGAAGAAAAAAAGTTTGGTTTTGCAGATTATAATTCTAATGAGCCAACCTCAACCAAATTAACCCGGATTACAAGTTGGTCTTGGAAATCAAATGTTCATTCTTCATCAATTATACGATTTGACATTGACAACATACAAAACTTTTGAAGAGTATGAAAGATCGTGGGAAACCTTATCACATGAAGAATAAAGAGAGATCGCAAGAAGGAAAAGAAGATAAGATAGAAATTGAAGTTGGAATCATTCAAGGACCCAATAACAAGAAGTAAAAGAAAACAACTTCAAAATCCAGAAGTTGGAGAAAGTTCCACCACTGAGAAAAGAGGAATTCTAATAATGGGCGATAGACAATAGAATACCGAGAATCATGAAGAGAGAAATGCAAGACAAAGAATTTCAAGAAGAAGGGTTAGAAATATCCCACTTAATATTCAAGGAGAACAACATCAATTTCCTACTCTTCCACAAGGAGTGTTGCCAACATTTTTAGGAGATGGAGTGATGGATCCCAAAAGACATATGGAAATATTTTTGAACATGTGTGAGATTCATTTAGTAGAACATGATGACCTAATGGTCATAATTTTTCTTCAAACATTGACAAGCTTGGCCTATGAATGGTATGTGTCTCTTCCTGCAAGATCAATTTCATCATTTGATGATTTAGAAGCCATGTTATTGATTATGTATGCTCCTCCGGTATCATATCATACTTTTATCACGCAATTCACCTAAATTTGTTTGAAAAAGGGTGAAAGGATTATATATTTTAACTTAATATTTTTGAAGACATTAAATCAGATTTCAGAAGAACAAAAACCAAAATGCAATTCCCTCAAATGCTCTAGTCATACTCATATGTTATGACTTTGTTATCATGGCTTCTCAAATTGAATACCTAACTGGAGCTATGAGTAAAGAGACAAAGATGGAAGAAATCATTCTTGAAATAGATGTTGATCCTGATATCATCCTTGGGAAAGTCCAAAGGCAAATGGATTCTCTTGGTATTTCAAATCAAGGGGAATATACATCGAGGAATGTTGAAAATATGGGAACAAGGAATGTTGAAAATAGAGGAGTTGGTGGAGGAATATTTCAAGGAATAATCCCTAATGTAAGAAGTGATCCAGAAGAAACTCAAGATACAAAAAAAAGTTAATAAATAGATCAAATGAATTGAACAATTCGACAAATACAGAATGAGCTAACGAGATTGAGAAGAGGAAAAATATTTTCTCCTACGAATCCAAATCTTAGAGTTCCTGCTCAAGAAAAAAGAAGAAGGCCTCTTTAAGAAAATAGAATAATAAATGATGATAGAACCTAAGATCATAGGAAAGAGCACCGAGGGTGAAAAAAACTAATGCTGCCATATTGGAAGAAGTCTTTGATAAAGAAAATTTTGATAATTTTGACCAAGAAGTTGAAATCATTTAATACAAAAGTATTGAATCTGTATAGATGGATGAAGGTGAGTCATCCTTTTATATTTTTTATGGAAATTAAGAGTCAAATATCTCACAAGAAAATGTTGTACAAACCAGGGAACAAGTGAATAAATTCAAATCAAAAGAAAATGTTAAAAATGCAAAAGAGAAAAACAAAACAAATGTTCTAGAAACATCAAAACAACAAGCAGTTTCCAATCAAATGAATAATCCTCAACAAATGAATTATAATGTAATTGACGACTTTATTAAGTTGAGGATTACTGTCCCTTTCATGGAATTTGTAAAAATCCCATAGAAAAGAGAAAAAATTCTCAAGATTCTAGATGAGCCAACTACAAGAATTGAAGTTGCTGTAACAAATTCCAAGTTTCAACAAAATATTTTAGCAGTCAAATCAAGGGGTAAGGTCCCTCTGTTCTATATCACAATAGAAAATCATGATGTAGTATTACACAATTGTTTGGTTGACAATGGAGCAACCAATAATATGATGCCCTTGTCAATAATGCAAGTTATGGGAATGGGATGTACAAAATATTATGAAACTGGAGAAAGTATCTATGCGATAGATTCAAGAAAGGTCCCATCATATGGGGAAATTAAAGATTTATGTTTCTGGATAACTGCAACACCTAATATTACAATTGTTTTCACTATCATTGTGGTGGATTTCCCTCTAGCTTATGGATTAGTTCTGGGAAGATATTGGTGCTCATTAATTGGACATTAAAGCATGAATGATGGAAGTTGTATGATGCTTCCAAAAAAAAGACGGAACAATGGTGAAAGCTCCCCGAGAAGCCAAAAAACTAGTTTCTTTAAGGAAAAAATATAATGAATTAATGCAAGACTACATCGATGTCGAAATTGGAAACTATGCTATGCTTAATCTAGAGCCTCCAGGTATCTCAAAACAAGAAGGAGAAGATTCTTTTGAAGGATTTTGGAAGATGTCTTTTGATGGTGCCTTCTCCAAATATGGAAGTAGAGTAGGGATTGCTTTCAAGAGCCCCAACTCATTCATATATCCACACTCCATCAGATTTGAGTTTCCTTGTACAAATAATGAAGCTGAATATGAAGCATTGATACAAGGAATTAATCTTGCACTACAAATGAAAATTGAACACTTGATAGTAACTGATGATTTAGAGATGGTTATAAATAATGTAAAGAAGAAGTACAATCTCAAAAAAGATAATTGAAATTTTATGCCAAAAGAGTAAATGAACTTATGAATTATTTCGATTCATTTAACATTTCTTTAACCCCAAGAGATAAGAATCAAAAGGTAGACTCATTGGTAGTTGCTGCATCTTTATTCAATCCTGATGATTCACGTAATCAAAACACATTCCAGGTCAAAAGGATTTTCAAGCCTTCAGTTCCTGATAATCAAGATTATCTCCAAGTTTTTTAGAATGATGAGCAATTGGCTAAGTTTTTTGTTGATACAAATGATTCTATATAAATCCTTGAAGATCAAAACTATGTATCTCTTTCAAAGGATTGTATCAATTTTGAATATCTTTTTACAAAAGATGACCAAATTAAAGTCCCCAACTTGAAAGAAGAAGTGTCTATTATAAAAGTGTAGGAAACTCAGAAAATAAATATCGGCACTCAAGACTCTACGAAGTATGTAAATCTCAGTACTAGTTGCACTGAGAAAGAAGTTGATCAATACACCATTTTGTTTAAGGAATATTATGATGTTTTTGCATGGAAATATGATGATTTGAAGGAGTTTGCTAAATCAATATTTCAACATATCATACCACGAAGGAACAAAGCCGGCTAGGCAAAAATTGAGGATTCTGAATCCTAAATTAAAACCCCTAGTAAAAATTGAGTTGGAAAAGTTGAAGAAGGCCGGAATAGTATTCCATGTTAGACATAGATTGGATTTCTAATTTTGCTATAGAAAGAAAGAAAAGTGGGGAGATTCATCTTTGTGTTGATTTTAGATATTTAAGAAAGGTGATTATTAAAGAAAATTATCCCCTCCCTAACATGGAGATGCTCCTCCAACAAGTGACTGGTTCAACTCTGATGTCTATGTTAGATGGTTTCTCTAGATATAACCAAGTACTAGTTGCAAAAAAGGATAGGCTTAAAACTACTTTTATCACACCTGGGAGACATATGCATATGTATGCATGCCTTTTGGCTTAAAAAATGATGGAGACAATTTTCAAAGGGAAATGGATCATGCCTTCAAGTATCTAATTGGAAAATTTGTGGTTCACTATGAAGATGATCTTACTATTCATTCCAGAGTCACAAAAAAACACATTGACCATTTAAGGCAAGTATTTGAGCGATGTAGATTATATGGAATATCTATGAATCCCAAGAAATGTTTATTTGTTGTTTCAAAGGGAAAACCCTTGGGACATATAGTCAGTAATGAAGAAAATTACATAGATCTGAAGAGTTAAAGCTATCAATGAATTGATCCCTCCATCATTGAAAAAAGGAGTACAATCATTTTTTGGAAAAATAAAATTTGTAAGGAGGTTTTTCCCATATTATGCCACAATTGTGAAACCGATAAATTTCTTGTTGAAAAAGGATAAAAAATTTGAATTGACACAAGAAATTCAAAGAGCATTCACGAAGATCAAGCATGCAATTACTTCAACTCCAGTTCTTTTTAGTCTAAACTTTGATCAACATTTTATCATATACTCTTTTTCTTTGGAAGAGACCATTGCTTCTATCTTGACACAAAGAAATCTCAAAGGAGAAGAACTTCTAATAATATTTATGAGTAAAACTTTACATGACTATAAGTTGAGATATTTAGAAATAGAGACACAGGCTCTTTCTTTGGTTAAAGCAGTAGCACACTTCAGAACTTACATCTTGTCATCTCATGTTATAGCATATGTTCCAACATCTCCAGTGAAATTTCTCCTTAATAAAAAATTGAGAGAAGGGAAATGGGAAAAATGGCTTGCAAAAATTAAATAATATGAAATTGAGATCAAGCCATTGAAAGCAATTAAAGGACAAGGGTTGTGCAATATTATGGAAGGGAATGATTCACTAAATGGGGTTATATCAATTTCAATGGGATCTTCTTCATCCACCTCAGAATGGTATAAGGATATCAATTTCTATCTAAAATATGGCCAATTCCCAAATGCTATGTCTTCCAAAGAAARAAGGGAAATATAGATGAAGGAAACTAGTATGTACTAGTTGCTGAAATAATTTTTCGAAGAAATTATGATGGAATGCTGCTAAGATGYATTGATTCAATGAAATCCCAAAAGGTGCTTGTTGAATTACATGAAGGCATTTGTAGATGACATTTCACACCTACATCTACAACACAAAGAATTATGAGAGCGAGATATTATGACCAACCATTTTAAAGAATTCATATGCAATGAATAAAAAGTGTATTTCTTGTCAAATAGTTTCTGGAAAAATGAAAAGGGAAGCAATGTCATTGCAGTCTATAACAGTTGAAGAAAATTTTTCATAGTGGGGACTTGATGTCATTGGTCCAATTAATCCTAAGTCCGATAAAGGTCATTCTTATATTCTTACTGCAACTGAATATATTTTTAGAATTTTAGCAATACTAAGAGGGTGGGGGGGTGAATCAATATTGGACAATTTTAACAATATTAAAACTCTATTTAACTTTCACTAATCATCCCAAATATTATAATTAAAAATGCGAAGAACTAACTATGTCAAGAAAGTCACAATGCACAAATATTTCATGTGGAAACCCAAATGGGAGAAAACCAAAAAATAATTCTTTTAAAAAATTATGTAGGCACCAACCTACAATTGCAATGCTTACAGAAACCAACCTGCAGGAGACACCAATGTCCTCTTCCTCAACACCAAATCAACAATAATGTTTACAGGCACCAATCTACATGATACACCAATCTCCTTGACCAAGCACCAACTCAGTAACAATGTTTGCAGGCACCAACTTGCAGGAGACACCAATCCACTTTGTTGAGCTCCAACTCAACACTACCTATAGATAAAGACTATATTTTTGGACACATCAATTTCTACAAGCTTTCAACAGTACCATATTATCTCTTTCCTTCATTTGCACAATTATTCTGCTCTATTTCTTCTATCACTGTTCATCATCTGAATAAGTTCCTTTGTCCTTGCACCTCCCAACCACCCTTAGATGAATCATAGTTCCTTTTATTTCATTCCTTCATATCCTCTAACATCAACATTCCATAAAATTCACCTTACTTCTTATTTAGAACCATTTCTCTCACGAGCCTCAGAGCCTCTACTCTCTTACTTTCATTCCACCTTTGCTCACCCATACACTCTCACATCAAAATGATCAGGGCTTCATTATTTTTATATCGAGCCCATATAATCAAGGGTTTTTCCTCAACCAAATCGTGTTCAACAAGTCAGATCTAGGTCCCTCGATTCTCCATCAAATCAGGCTGCAAACACCTTCATGAAAAATGATCTTTGTTCCCTTTTGTTGCATGTGATCTTGTTCACATACCCTTATCACTCAATAGCCATTGGATCATGTATGGGTTTAAAAATAAGTTGTTGATCTTGTTCTCTACCCATCAAAACAAGAAATACAACCTCATTCTCAGCAGCCATTGGATTGGATCCTTCATTAAATCGTAACCGTCGGTAATGACTAGTGGAACACACCACATAAACTTGATGCTCCCTTGCAAGGATGATTTTAAGGATGGAAATTTATTTTAAAATGTAGAAACCTTGTCGAATCTTACTAATCCTTCATATGTCAACTATAAATGTTTGGCGATATTTTTGTAAAAATATTCAAATTTCAAAGTATTTTATATAGTTTTTATAAAATTTTAGCGATTTTTAAGTTAAAATAATTTTATCCTATATAATTTGGGCGAATCATTTTTAAAATAGCGAATCTCATTTTTGGAAAAGCCATGGAAAATTATCCCATGAGTGAAATTTAGCCCCTAAAATCATCCCTCCTCCCTTACCATCCTATCTAGACCCTGATTCAATATTTACCGTCGATCCATTTTTCATTTGATATCAGGACCAGGCTGTCGCCCCCCGGGCCTTCAAAACTACCAATTTTAACAAAACTTATGATATCTGATATGCCAATGTGATGTGGTTGATAACCTGATCTCCATGTGGGATTCATTTTCATGTCTCGATTGAAATGAAACTGTATGAGGTATGACACATGACATATGATGTGACGTTGGTCACCTGCAACTTCTTTCTCTGACGTATCCTCCACGTGGAAACCTTCTATAGTTTTTGGCTGACATGGAACTGACGTGGCCATGATGCCAACACTTTCTCTATCTCTTCTTCATACACCATGCTAACTTGGAACTTGACACGTGGAAATATCAAATTTTTTTTATGTGGTTCTGACATAACAGCTGATGTGGAATCATTGTGGCATCGAACACCATGCCATTGGGCCTTCAACACTTCAACACTGCACTTTCCAACTTGATCCAATATGGAACCTTTTCATCCAGGTTCTAGCCACCGATTCCATCGGCCTATTGGGCCATTGGCTACCAGAAACTTCAACACTTTGCAAAAAAAATTTCTTTCTCCTGATCCGATATGGAATCTCATCCATACTCTGAGTTCCATCCATCGGGTCATTGGGACCACCAACCCATGGGGATTACTAGGACATCGGGCCACTAGGCATCAACATTGTTCCTTCTACATTTTACCTCAATCCTTTGATCCTCGATATGATGTCGTGGTGTATGACGTTGTCTCCATGTGGGAACCTTCCATGTGACTGGATGACATAACTCTATCGTGTTTACCATCGTGGATTATGACGTGGCCACCAGGAATCGGTCCCCCCGGACATAAAACCTATGCATACACTCAATACTCCCTATATACAATATGTCGATATCAGATCGCCGGGGCCACTGAGACATCGTGATATCTGGATATCGACCCCCAAAAATTCTAGCAATGCATTTTCTCTTGAGTCTTCTGATCTCTCGATCTCCGGTATGCTAGGCCCCACAAAATTTGATCTTGGTCATTGATCTCTAATGATAAATGGTCAAGATTTGATACACTAAAATGTTAACTCCTTGCATGAGGTTCCATGGCTTACCTATTTTCATACAAACAACATAATATCACTTTTTCATTATAAACTCATGGAAATCATTTTTCCTCATAAATGTGGGATATTTCAATTTCTTCAATTCTTTGATCGGTCCACTAGAATATTCCTTTGCTAAGCTCATTTATTCTCTATACCCACACTTCCTCTGTGCCACACATATTTGAGTTTTCTCCTCTAACTAGTCCCTTAGATATTGTTCCTCTATTTCAAGGTCATATCGTCTATCTTCCATTTGACATTTCTCTTAAATCCTTTCTGTTCACACACAATCATATTGCTGTTATGGCATTGTGATTGAAGGTAAAGACACAGGGCTCTTACATAAGGTCAATATATTCATAGTTTCCCCCTGTGTTTGTCGTCAATGACATTCATGACTATCATAGTTATTTCTACCTTTGACATCAATGACAACACAATTTCCAACAATCTCCCCCTTTGTGATTGATGGCAACACTCATTGATGGAAACACAATCTAAAACCCCTCCAGTCTATGGAACCATAGATCTCATCATTTGTTTCTCATATAAGTTGTATGATTTCTGCAAGTCTCCCCCTGACTCTTTACTCTCCCCATTTGACATCAATGGAAAAGGGATATTCTCCCCCTTTCACTACACTCTTAATTTCCTTCTCTTCAACAACTAACCTTCTCTCTTTCTACAACTCCCCCCTGATTTTGTGCTTCTCCATGAAGTTTTCTGAAGTAACTCCCCCTATGAATGAGATTTTATTTTTTGATTTATTGTACCACTTTCTTATTTATGCACTCTCCCCCTGATCTTTTTTTCTGCTAATATACTGACAAATTTCAACTGAAGATGGCATACCTTAAACATAAATGGGAATGACTCCCATTTTTTGTCTGAGATACTGAAATGTATCTATGGGCAGTGATTTTTTAAATATGTCTGCAATGTGTTCCTTTGTTGGCACATATTCCATCTGTACAACTTTGTTTGCAACTTGTTCTCTTAGAAAATGGTACTTGATAGGTATATGATTTGTTTTTGAATGCATTAAATGGTTCTTAGAAATTATTATTGCATTGGTGTTATCACATAGTATAGAGATTGGTTGTTTGTAATCAATTTGAATGTCTTGTAATTTTTTCTTCATCTAAAGAACTTGTGTTCAACAATTTGTTGTTGCATTGTGTTAAGCTTCTATATTTGACAGAGAGATTGATGGCTACTTTTTGATTAACAAAGAAACTATGCAATTTCCTACAAAGAATGCACCTCCACTTTTTCTTTTCGGTTTTCTACACATCCTACCCACTCAACATCACTGTATGCTTTCAAGGTAAAATATTCACCTTTTGGATACCATAGTCCATAATCCAAAGTAACATCCTTAAAATATCTGAATATTCTCTTGACAACATGTACATGATATTATTTTGGTGTAGATTGTAACATTGCGACAATTCCAACTGCCTGCATCACATTTGGCCTTGAAGCCGTTACATACAACACATTTCTAATCATAGTCCTGTACATTTTTTTATCTTCTTCCATGGATTCATCATCTTTGTTGATTTTGCATCTTGTGGTCATAGGTGTTAGGGTCCTAATCCACACATAGGTAGAGCAATATATTCGGATGTAATAAAGGTCAATATTAATAAGGCCTTTCAATAAAATAGAATAAGGCAAATGTAAGAAGACCTAATAGAAGCTTCTGCTTCTAGAAGGATCTTCCTCTAGATGCTTCTCTTGATAGACATATTTAGTATAAATAAGGGCTGAGGGTATGAAAACCCTAGCTTGGAGATTATTGTAACAGAGCGCTGCTTGATTGGAGGTTTCCCCCTCGAAGAGGCCCGTGAACATTGCTTTCTGAATCAAAGTGATATTTTTGTTGTTGTTCTTACATCATTTCTGTGTTATTGTGGAGATTATGCTGGTTATATTACTGTTATTCTGCCATTTCTAGCATTTTATTTATGTTTTGCATACTTTTTATATCTGGTATATTAAAATAGGAGTGCTAACTGGTTTGCAATCCTCCATTTTAAACTTCTTGAGCATCTCCTTAGTGTAATTCATTTGATATTTAAATATACCTTTGTTTGATTGAGAGATATGCAGTCCTAAGAAGAATGATAGCTCTCCTAGCATTGACATATCGAATTCTCTCTACATATCTTCCACAATTTTTTTTGCTTATCTTGTCAACATTACTTCCAAATATTATATCATCCACATAGACAACAATTATTATCATGTATGTGTCCTCCTTTTTGATGTAGATGGTTTTGTCTGTAGCTCCTCTTTGAAATCCTTGTTGTTGTAAGTTCTTGTACAATTTGGTGTATCAAACTCTAGGGTCTTGGTTTAAGCCATTAAGAGATTTCTTGAGTTTACACACATGATCTCTGTATTCTGATAACTAAAATCCTTCATGTTGTTCAATGCAAATTTCTTCCTCTAAAATTCCATTTAGGAATGCTAATTTAAGATCCATTTGATAAATTTTAAAGTTCTTGTAGCAAGAAAATGCCAAAAACATCCTGATTGCTTCTAATCTTGCTACAGGAGCAAAAGTTTCTTCAAAATCAACTCCTTCAATTTAAGCGTACCCCTTTCGTACCAATCTTCCTTTGTTTCTTACTACTTCTCCATTTTCATTTTGTTTATTCCTGAAAAAGTATTACTTGATTATTTATTCTTCTTCTTCTTTGAGGTCCTGCACTCCTATTTCCAAGAATTTGGCTTTTAGAATGATTCTTTTGTACATACCTTGAAGGATTTTTTGTGTCCCATATTTTAGTTTCATCTTCCTCTTATGTTTTTTTTATCCTTTTCTTCTTCTTGTTATTCCTCTTACTGTTCTTTCTTTGGTACTTCTCCTTCTTCTTGTTCCTCTTCACGCTGTCCTTCTTACATATATTCATCTTCTTCTCTATATTTTGCTCCGTTTGAAATTTGGTTTGCAAAATGTGACTTTTCATCATCTAATTTTACATTTGTAATAATTACTATGTTGTCCAAACTTATATTGTAGCATCTATAGGATTTACGTTCAGATGCATAACCTATAAATATTTCTTTATCTATTCTGGAATCAAATTTATCCAAATTCTCTTCACTTCTCTTTATGTAACATTTAATCCCAAATACTTTGATATAGTTAATTGTTG
The DNA here is from genome assembly GCA_032191745.1 of Picea mariana. Lineage (NCBI taxonomy): Eukaryota > Viridiplantae > Streptophyta > Pinopsida > Pinales > Pinaceae > Picea > Picea mariana. The sequence goes on from JASDQU010370985.1 coordinate 133,818, forward strand.
AAGTTCTACCTTTCCACAATTCATATGGTGTTTTATCATGATTTTCTATTAGCAAACATATGTTTATAATATGAACAAAAATATGTACTACTTCTCTGCAAAACATATTTGATAGTTTGAAGTCATTTTTCTTTCCATTTCTTGCACAATATTGTTTTTTATTTCTACCACACCATTCCATTGTGCTGTCTTGGCTGCTTCAAATTGTCTTCTAATTTCATGCATCTCACATAATTTCTCAAATTAATTTATGGTAAACTCACCTCCATTATCTGATCGTAAGCACTTGATTTTAAGGTCAGTTTCGTTTTCTACTAGTTCTTTAAACATCTTAAATTTATCAATTGCTTCTTATTTTTTCTTTAGAAAATCAATCCATGTAATTCTAGTGTAGTCACATATAAGTAGCATAAAGTAGTGCTCACCTTGTAAGCTCTTGGTTCTAGTTGGTCCACGGAGCTCAGTATGAATGAGCTACAAAGGATTTGAAGTTGAATGATCCTTTGTTTTGAAGGTGGCTTTGGTCTTGTTTCCATGTTGACAATGTTTGCAAATGGGATATGAGGGTTTTACAATTAAGGGAAGATCCCTTACAACCTCCTTGTTGTTTTTTACTAAATTGTCAAAATTTATGTGTCCCATTATTCTGTGCCATAGCCAACTTTGATCCATTTGTCCCATGCAATATTTCTCTCCTTTTACTTCATATAAAATGTATATGTTATTATGAGTCCTGAGTGATGTATAAACTAGTGATCCAGATTTTATGAGCAGAACGAAATGACTATAGATTATTAACAGATGCTTAACACAGAATAACAGAGAAACAATAAAACTGGTTTTCTATTCAATAAGGAAATAAGTTGAAACTGTAGAATGCAGCAGAAAACAAGCTTGTTGGAATGGTGGCGGCTTATCTCTGAGAAGAGATGTGACAGCTGTGCTCATTCGCAAGAAGATGATTACAATGAGGCTCTGGAAGCCTTTTTACAATAAACAAGAGTGTCAAAAACCCTAGACATCCAAACCTAACCCTAGGAGATGAAGCGCCAAAAGTCATGTGGGCCCCGTTTGGGTAAGTCAGTACATCGACTTCCCGGGGTTGTAACTTTTGCATACGATCTCTGTTTTAGGTGTACGATAGCCCGTTGGAAAGATATATCCGAGGAATACATATGTTGCCCAAAATTTCATGATTTTTTATCGTAACATACCCAAAAAAACATCGTTTAGGGCCTCAAAACGACTCTGGAAGTTCAGGACCCGAAAACTGCTAAAAATAGTAAAATACCAAAATTGTCAGAAAGCTGTTTTGAGCCAGCTGGAAAAGGTGGGTGGCCACTGATATCTACCTGGATCAATCCTACCTCCTTAGGAAGCAATGATCTCCATTGCATTGAGTTCCCCCATCAGATGAGGAAATTTCTGCTTAATTTGGCCCCAGGTGAGCCACTTGCCTTGGTGCAAGAGCTGCCTTGCTTTGACAACTCAATTAAGCTAGATCCTTTG